>KN471249.1:0-10126 GCA_000787095.1 Periophthalmodon schlosseri | reverse complement strand
CCTACACAGCTGGTGTGTCTGAAAAGCTTCAGAGGATTTTCAGACAGCATGAAATCTCAGTCTATTTCAAACCTGCAAACACTTTAAGACAGAAACTGGTTCACCCAAAGGACAAAACCCCGAGCCACAAACAAAGTAATGTAGTCTACTCCATTCATTGTAGTGAAGAGTGCAGTGAGCGTTATATTGGAGAAACAAAACAGCCACTCCATAAGAGAATGTACCAACACTGTTGCCAGAGCAGCTTCTCGGGACCCCAGTCCGCCGTACATCTCCATCTCAAAGCCACTAACCACTTCTTTGAAGATAGTGAAGTACAGATCTTAGCCAGAGAAAAGAAATGGTTTGAGATGGGAGTTAAAGAGGCAATTTTAAGTTCACTCTTCACAGTGTAGTTCAGTTGACCTAGCTAACAAACAGAAACAGGTGTGCTGGTTTCAGTGTAGTTAGCTCCTCCCTTCAGATAGATATAAAGCAGTGTCCACAAGCAATCTGACCAGAACTGAAGATGCGCCTTGGATGAACAGCCAAATGTCTTCACTCAAAAAAACCTTTTGTCCAGTAGACAGAATTGAATTTTTATTTTACTTTCCCTTGAATGTTCCACAGTATGGCACAGTGGTGACTTTTTTGTCATACTTTGCAGTAAAAGAAAATATAATCTGTCAATTGGACAAAAAGTTGTAGGAGTGAAGATGTTTCGCTGCTCATCCAAGCGGCTTCTTCAGTTCTGGTCAGATTGCTGGTGGACACTGCCTTATATCTATCTGAAGGGAGGAGCAAACCACACTGAAACTAAAAACACCTATTATTTTTAGTTTTAGTGTAGTTAGCTCCTATAAATCATACCTGGACGACTCAGGGATTACACAGACATACTTTGCAGTGCAAGAGATTTTGTTTTATGAAGCTTGCACAGTTATGATTCTTCTGGCGCTAAACCCAATAATAAATAAATACACTTGATTTCTACTTTAATATTTTGTTCAAACCTCTGGATGCAGCACTGCATCCTGGTCGTAAGCAGATAAAAGATGATTTATGGTAAAAACGGTCAGATTGACATTTACAGTGTAATAATTGACCCACTCCTCAGTTCGAACGTGAGCGCTGCCGC
The DNA here is from genome assembly GCA_000787095.1 of Periophthalmodon schlosseri. Lineage (NCBI taxonomy): Eukaryota > Metazoa > Chordata > Actinopteri > Gobiiformes > Gobiidae > Periophthalmodon > Periophthalmodon schlosseri. The sequence continues at coordinate 9,009 of KN471249.1, read as the reverse complement.
ATACAGAATGAGATGTGATCAAAAGTCACTAAAGACGCCAGAGACACCTAAATGTCAGCTGCAAAATCAGGTGTTTCAGACTGTGATAATCCAAACAGACTGTGGACGTCAACAGAGATATGCACATAATTGTGTGGCAGAATCAAATGACAGTCTTATGGTTTAAGAAATATGGTAAAAATACACAAAAATATTTTAGTTGTACATTTCTGTCCATAGTTCACGTCACATAAAAAGCAAAGACCCACAAAGAACATAAAATAATATGAAATACAAAAATATCTATTGCATATATCTCCTTGGGCTTTCTATGAGACACAAAACAACCTGTGATAAAAGTGTGAACATAGTTGAACAGTGACAAAAAGTCTAATAAGCAAGTCTAAAGCACATCCAGTTTCCATGATGTCAACCCTGTTACTAACCCGGCCATAGTCCTGGACATCCTCCATCTTCAAAGTTTGGCTCCAGAATGAATAAAATAATGGCATGCAACAATTATCATGGCATTTGTGATTATGTCCATATTTGAATATTGTGACATTATTCACGCGCGTGCTTCTTCGACTACTTTAAAGCCTCTCAGTTCCATTTATCATACTGCCTTGTGCTTCATAACTAGTGACATGTATCTCACTCATCACTGTATTGTTTCAAAAGGTTGCCTGCCCATCTCTAGCGGTTTGAACAACACTGCCTTTTGTTTATTTATGAGGCCCTATGTGTCAGACTTCCCTTTTATTTATCCTTGATGCTGAATTTTAAAAGTATGAACTATCAGACACACTCACAAATGCACATTAGACAGTTCCTTGTTTAAACTCTGAAATTGGAAAGACTGATGTTTGCTCCTGTCAAGCGGAATAGGCTCCAGGATAACCTTGCACTGGTGCCACTGGTCCCCATTCCAACATTTTAACAGAAGAAACGTTCCATTTGAACTGTACATGTTTTGTTTAATTCTTGCTTATTACATGTTTGTATCATGTCTTGTGTTTCCTCCTGTTAACTGGACACTTTTGCAAATGAGAGCTTGCAAGAAATAATAATAATTGTCATGTTATGAAATTTCAAGGGCTACATGAGTGTCAGTGGCCCCCTGTCTTAGACCGAGTGTGATAACTTCAACGTTTTTGCACAGTGACTGCTATGAGCGTCCTTAAAGCTGCCATATTGTGCTTGTGTCTGTTATATAGTTATATTTTATGAAACCCATGGATCATTATGTTATAATTTGCACATTTTAAATCACAATATTCATCTAAAACGACTTAATAAAAGAAGCAATTCTGCAAACTTCCGCATTAAAAAAATAGCGCCCAGTGGGAGCTGACATCGCAGCAAAGGTCATCACAATAAAGAGATGTACAGCGGATAGCAGCACAGCACGCTAGCGAGTAGCAGATTTTTTTCATTTGTAACAAAAATGGGAAACAACTACAATACGGTTAAAAGCTCTGAAAAGTCGATTTTGCAAAATAGGTCTGCTTTAATTTAACTAGCCATATGAATTCTACTGCCTACTTAAATAATTTGAATAGAAAAGCTGCACGTTTGGTCAAAGATTGACAAAGTGCAGAATATGTCACATTTGACTAACTGGCTTATGCTATTGTCCTTGCCTTGTCCCTTCTACACTCTTTTCAAATGCAGAAGAGTCTGGAATTGAACCATAAAGGGCGTCAAACAAGTGCCCTAATTTGGCACGGTCCAATCACAGACTTTAATTTGTATCATGAGTCTCTCAAATGAGGAAGACATCTTTAATATCCTTATATCATCCAGAACAAAATATATAACTTCTTTTACATCAGACACATAAAAGTTTAGTGCTTCGATTGTTGAGTCTGCAGAAATCTGAAGTTTTTCCCAGTCCCCTGTTATTCCCCCCCCCCTTTTTTATTCATAAGCCGCTATACGTCACTCTGATTGATTAATCCACCTGTCAATCACACCCTCTGAAATCGGGGAGACAGGATATGGTTTTAGACCCTCACGTCTTTGTAAAGTACTGTTAAAGCATGTGATTTTGGTTTTTGTGTAGGCAGGTAGTCCCGCATTTTAGTGATTTAGATAAAGTTCATCCACTTCTCAAAATTGATTCCTTCCATCCTTCCATCCGTCAGCCGTCGGTACAGATGGCGCAGCATCAAAAATAGAATGTCCGAGTGCCTCCAACAAGATCTTTCATACAGTTTCATGACCACTGATCCGAACGGCCCTTAAGTGAGATATAGCTTTTACATTAGGAGCTCCATGTTTAGACGCAAACACCACTATAGATGTCCAAATAACACACATCAACTCTTCTTTCCTGCCTGTGTGCCCCCTTCCTACGGCACACCTCCTGCTCCCTCTTGGGCAGCGGCCTCAGCGCGACACAGACTTTCCATTAGCTCTGAGCTAGCCCTGTTGTCAGCCACCATGTCTCTAGCACCCCAAACATGCCTTAACACACTTGACTGGGGGTAGGCTCAAGCTCGCAGCAGCTGTAGTGCTCATATCAAGCAACCAGTTTAGAGCTAATATAAGACAGAGTTCTAGGAAATGGTATAAAGGGAAGTAATTTTCTATATGGCACAGAGCTGACAACATGATTGAAAATTGTGAATGGAGGTGATGAAGTAATGTAGGTTTGTTAATGTAGTATCACCTTCCAATCCCATCATATGGTGGGTTTCTTGATGTGCATAAAAAGCTTTGCAAGATCTACACAAAATGTAATAAAATGAATTTATAATAACTTTTCTTTTGTCATGGTAAATGGTAAACGGTCGGATTTTTATATCGCGTTTTTCCACCTTCAAGGCACTCAAAGCGCTTTACATCAAGGAACTACTTCACCAATACACCAGTGTACACAGACACTGGCGGTGATGTGGGTTAAGCGTCTTGCCCAAGGACACGACGACAGCATTCATCTGTGGGAGCGGGATTCGAACCGCCAACCTTCAGATCAGTAGGCAAACGCTAACAACTGAGCTACTGTCATCACTGATTAGAACTTTATTTTCAGAAAGATGAGACAAATTATCTCTGCCATTGACTTCTTAATACAACTGAGTTCTCAAATCAAAATTTAGGGGAAAACCAAGCACAAAGTCCGAACTGCTGTAACAGGACTGGATGAAGAACTTAACTTATTTTATGGGTCAGTATATTGCACAAGGCACAGCTACGTGTCTAAACCCATAGAGTAATAAGGTGAGTGCTACTTTCCGCACAAATGGAGGAATGATGATGAATAAGTGTGGGGGAGTTCACATTCTGCTTCCCCGGATTTATTAGCGAAATTGCAATTTCGAAGGCCCAGTTTCGTATAAAATGTGCTGATTCAAGTGCAAGCACAAAATATAATCAACTTGCAAAATCGAAAGCACTGCTGATGACACAAACAAAACAGGCTTATGTAACAGGTTAATAGTAGTATGGCATTCCATCAAATCTGTTATTTTGTTGTTGTTTGATTTATGTACCTGTGCTGCAAAAAAGGGGTGGACCGGTTACACTTATCACAGTAAATTATGGGATTGGCACTATACTCATACAACACTAAATAGCACTCTGGGAAAGTTGCCAAAGTGTATTTAACTTTGTTTGTTGTGGATATACAGGTAAAAAAAAATGGTGCTCGGAACAGTTTGTTTGGTGTGTTTCGTTTTGGAGAGACTGTAAACCTGTGAGGCTGAGGAAAAGATACTGAAGTAGTAAGGAGCCTAGTTAGGCCTGAGTGCCATAAACTGGCAAAGGGCCTATTAGTACCTTTATGAAAATGTAGAGTTTATTATATTTTTTTTAAAAAGAGAACGTTGTATTCACATCTGAATAGTATTAGGCCCAAGTGCCAGAAGCTGGCGAGGGGCCTGTTAGTAAAGTGGAGCTGTGAGAAACACGGCCACATAAGTGTGCACAAAGTGCCCGTCAGTGACTAGGGACCCTCACCATAACGTAGCAATGCATAAGTGCTTTCCGAAAACGTATTATTAGTTCATCTACTATTGCTAAGGCCGCGCGAAGCACAGACGCCTAAATGCTCATCATCCTCCTGTGAAATACTCGTAGCGCTCCAAATGCATTCGCCAAGTCATGCCAGTCGTGTGCATATAAAAATATAATGCAAAAATGGACCATTAATATGTAACCCCCCCCCATTTATCACTCAGTGAACAATGCCAAAAACTCATGAAAAAAGGTGCGGTCAGGTTCAGTTTAATAAAGGAGAGTGCCCTCAGCACAGCGATGGTAAGACACTTGAAGCACACTGATGGCATATTGAAAAACGTTGGCCCCAAAACAGATTCTTGTGGAACTCCACAGGTGTCAATATGGTGAAGGAATTTAAAATCCCTGAGGGCCACATACTCAGCTCTACCAGGGAGAAAGGGCCAAAACCACTTCATATCAGTCCCAGAAAATCCAGCTATGCTCTGAAGAAGGTGAAGGTGAATCGTGGGATCAACAGTCAGTTGGCCTATCCTAAAGGACTGAGTATTTGTAGTGGTGAAGGGGTGGGTTCTAAGTGGCAGGTAGTGTAGCCAAACTCTATATTAAAAGTTGCAAGAGCTGTCTAAATAAAATGTATTAATAATTCTCATTCAAGTGTAGTGTAACCCTGAACTCAAATAGTTTGTGTCTATGCAATGCGGTGACACCAACTCTGTATAATCTTTTCAACACATACCAAAAATCTAATTTTGGTAAAGCCTTACAAGTATAGATTATATTCTAATACTGACTCTGCCGACTCTTCCCACAAATGTTATTGTATTTCTGGCAGCTGTTTACATTTTCATATGGCATATCTTGTGTAGCGATAAGCTTTATCTACTATGGTCCTGTGACTCAGTGCGACTCCTGCGCTGTGTGGCTGCAAAACAAGAGGGAGGGAGGGAGGATGGGGGTGGGTGAAGCGACGCTGAGGAGAGAGAGAGGATGCTGGGGGAATCATTCTGAAAACGTGCACGGGAAACACCTCTATTTTTAGCCCGTCTCCTCGGAGAGCCAAACAGAGGCATGAGCTGAATGATTCCGAGACGGGGGGTTGGTTTGTTGTTGTGGCAAATAAATAAATAAAAAGCGCTTTTATTTTTAGCGCGTGCAGTGCATTCATACATTTAAAAATCTCACATGAATCGCAGCCTTGAGCAAATCCTTGTGCTGCTTCCCTTCTCTCCTCTCCGACTCGGTGTATATGCCAAACGTCTTGATCGGGCGCAAGCTTATCCGATGTGACAGCACGCGAGGTGTGCGTGGTTTTATAAATATTTTGGGACTTGCTTGCGTTAGCGTCTGCAGCGGTTTATGCTCGTACGTTCTGTTGCAAAGTGACAGTGGGCGCGTTGCTCTGCTGGAAATATCCCGAAACGGCTTACCTTTAGGGGCTTGTGAAAGTACGGGGGAAAAACGTGACCAGCGAGATGCAAGCTTCACGACTGAGTGGGTAGCGGTAAAGACGTAGAGGAGTAGATGGAGTAAGGGGTGAATAAAAAAGGCAGGTAGAGGAAGGAAATGAGCAGACACCAGAGGAGGGTGGTAGTTTTAGGACGGTGGGGGCTGGAGAAACTGAGGATCGCACGCGGGCAAGCTTTGAAGCACACAGGCGAGCTCTGTCACGTGCAGCGCTTTCCAATTTGTCAATTTCCGTGGCACCATTGTGGAGGCTAAAAATAGAGGGTGTATAAATAGAGGCTGGCAGGATTATTTCCGTCTGCGGGACCAAGCGCCCGGCTCCACCGTCCCAAGTCCGCCGTATATCTGCGAGACCATCTCCAGCAAAGTGATTTAACGCAACCTAATGAGATTTAGCTTTTTAATTCACGTAATTGTCTTTGAGTGCTGCTGCCGTCTGCACACTTTCATCACCGATACCGAGGGCTGCACGTGCGTGTGCCCCAAAGGTGAATGAAATTGTTCAGGCAGGCTCGGGGTAATTGAGTTTGATCTGCGATAGCTCACCGTTTTATTTCAAACTTTTATTTTTCAGCTCTGTTTGTGCGCTGTTGTGCGAAGATTTGATTGATATACAGGTTTGATGCAGCTTCAATAGCTGTCGTGTAATTTATATGAATACTTAGTTTTAATTATTATGCCAGCAAGGTTGACATGATTGGGAAAGCGGTTAAGGTACATTTGAAAGCCGCTGGAAGAACTTGTCAGGAGCAGTGGCCGCCAAAGTGCCCACCTCCATTATCTTGTTGCTAGGCTTGGTCAGGACGACTTTAGCTGGAGGATTTTACCCGTTGTGCATGTTTTGGATTGATGTGGGAAACCGGGAAGTCTGTACATTAGTACGACAGTGACTTGGTGAACTGGAATGGCGCGATGGTCTGGGAGAACAGACCGACGGAGTTTGTAATGCAGATTCCTTTTTTGCCAGTCACATGACAGAAACGCCACCTGCCGCCATGTCGATTCTAGTTCCTAATGTAAACTACGGAGCATGCATTAACTGCCCAAATAATTGCAGTTCTTATTTTAACAGTGTCTGCCAGTTATAAGCCTGTGAAAAGACAATATCTCATGCCGTGACTCTACATTTATTTATCTGCATTTATCTTTATCATATTTATATTGCATTGCAACACAAGACTTTCCCCATTGTTGGACAAATAAAGGATTATTTATAGAAACGTGAAGATTTTACGGTGTGTGAAAAAGAAAAGGATTAATTATTACATCTAAAATCAAAATGTGCAGGCCACTTTGGAAGCAGAGCGGTTTGAGTGTAGCTGTGGTTCTAGTGTCAGGCTGTGGCGTCCTGTGGTGTTAATTAAATGGCTGAGTGCTCTTTCCCCCTCATTTTCCCGTTATTCCCAGCAGCCGCGCCTTGTCAAACCAAAAATGATGATCATAATTTTCCAGTCTTGTAAAAAGCACTTCACTGGAAAGAGGCAATTATTGACCCTTCACTTTGATAAATAAACGAATGCCTGGCTATCAGACATACAATACAGTACAAACAGTAAAAAGGGAAATTTGACACCGTAGCTTAATGTCTTACTTGCATGACCTGTTAGAAATTAATATCTTAAAGGTGCACTATGTAACATTTCTGGAGGAGGGTAGACTGAAATCTCTGAATAATAAATGAATCTCTTTGGAGACAATCAGGTGACACCTCTTGGCCGAATTAGCAGAGAGGTGACCCCAGTCACTGTAACAATGCATGTTTTTATAACATTTTTTAACAATAAAAACACCTATAACCAGTGGCGGCTGGTGATGTAAACACTAGGGGGAGCTATTGCACATGTTTTCCATTATTTTAAAAAATGGTGATAAATAGTAATCAGAAAAGTTGTTTTGCAGGCATTGTTTTTAGTATATTAAAATATTTGTACAATATTATTATTAAATTATTGTAACAAGAAACGTTTTCTGACATAAGAGTGAAAGGAGTCTCTGAAGGCCTAAGTGTTTGCCACAAATTCTGCAATACGGTGACTAGGTTTATTTTCAGAACAGGTTATTATCAATACATTAATACCTTACTTTATACTTTTGTTTTGACTCATAAGGACTGAATGGGCTGATGGTCTGTTTTCAGATCGCCCCAAGCAGCTCAGTTCCATACGTTGAAAGGCAGAAAATAAATAAACTGACAACCCATTATGGAGCAGCCACCACTGCCTATAACTCAATAAATCCAAGATAGGTCAGTTTGATGACATTCTGTGGAGCCTTCCTAAACACCTAAACTCTACTTACAGCCACATTTCAATCTGAGCTGCTAAACTGGATAGTGCCTGAAGGACCAAAGGGGAGAGTGAGGGAGAGTGAGGGGAAAGGAGGGGCGGTGTTTGGAGGACCAAAGGGGAGCGTGAGGGGAGAGGAAGGACGGGGTCTTTATGACTTGTGAAGAATAGCTGCACCTTGCTGCCACAAGCTCTTTATTATTTTACATTTTAAAATCTCACATGAATCGCAGCCTTGAGCAAATCCTTGTGCTGCTTCCCTTCTCTCCTCTCCGCCTCGGCGTATATGCCAAATGTCTTGATCGGGTACAAGCTTATCCGTGGCAGAAGGCGAGGTGTGCACGATATTATAAATATTTTGGGGACTTGCTGAGTAAATGAAAAGATGTCTCGCTTAGTAGCGAGGTGGGGCAGAGTCTGGAGGACTAAAGGGGAGAGTGAGGGGGGAGAAGGGGCAGGGTCTGGAGGATTAAAGGGGAGAATGAAGGGGGAGGAGGAGCAGGGTCTGGAGGATTAAAGGGGAGAGTGAAGGGGGAGGAGGAGCAGGGTCTGGAGATTAACTATGTAGCACTATATGTATCCTGGTTAAATATAAAAATCCTATTTTAATAAGAAATAGCTACAAATCTCTGACACCAGTAGGTGCCACTGTAGTCAATTTTAGTAATGTACTTGAACTCGCACGTGTGATGTCATCACTGTGCGACAACTGACCGCCCCGATAAGAGACTAACAGCAAACGGTGCATATCAGTGAAAATGTTCATTTAAATGATTTTGAAAATAATCTCTGATAGTGATAGTTAATGCTTTAATTAGCCTCATATTCTAAGGTTGTTTGTATTTGTAGAAACAAAGATTGGTGTAGATTGACCATCCTGAGAAATATGAAGTTGCCCAAATAGGGGAAATATGCTACGTGAAGGTGTGAACGTTTATACAAATGAGATCTAATTCATATAAATGTTTAAGACTGTATTTTTGTTTATTTATCAGTTTCATTCATTCTGTGCAAAAGGGAGATAGCACTGCTCAGGGCCTTCGACGTGCTGGGTTTTGGTCTGTCCGCCATTTTCTAACTACACCATATGACACTGTTATATGTTAACGACCAATGTAATTTTATTTTCATTGCATATATGCCAATTTGATATATACTAAGTGATGTTTATGCTTTGTTTTTATTGTTGGATAAGCCCACTGCTAAGAAAAACATTTTATTTTTCTTTTAACAAAGACTGAATTATAACAAAAAAGCCAAAAAATATGAATCCTGACACCTGTTGGACTTTAAAGCATTTTTTTTTTTTTTTTTT
>KN471248.1:6150-18190 GCA_000787095.1 Periophthalmodon schlosseri | reverse complement strand
GCGTCCAATTCTGGGCCCCTAAACCCCGGGACAACAGACCCCTTTGTCCCTCCCTGTCGACTCCCCTGTGGATAAGTTGGTTTTTTTCTGTACATTCTGGTGATATAATGGCGATTATCTTTGTTGGCGATTATCATGATTATATAAAATGTCCGACGAATGATTATTGTCGACCCTTTTTATCACGATAAACGATATTATTGTTTATTGTCCCATCCCTAGTTTACACAGGTTAGCACAGGTCTAAACTAAACAAGATGTTTCAATAAAAAGACAGATCATTTTGTTCTTTGCAGAGGACACTCTATTCTAAATACTCACAGATTTTATATACAGCGGTTTGATAATTGCAATTTTGACTTGATTGCAACATATTATGAAGTTCAAATTGAGGCATCTGTACTTAAATCAGACCTATTCTGCAAAATGGACTTTTTAGAGCTTTAAACCATGTTATAGTAGTTTCCCTTCCCTATTTACTCACTCGAAGTTGTATTTGGAGCTTATTTCAAAATGCCAAATTGCTGTTTTCACCGCCACCGGCATCCGCCCACGCCTCTGTGCTTACTTCTTTCTCCAATTTAATGTACTTAATCGGTGATATGCGTAGGATTCGACAGCATCGCGTAGTCAATTTGATCCAAATTTTTTTTAAATTAAAAAATTCGCTAGCTTGACGTGCAGCGACCCATAGGAGGGGCCGACAGAAATCTGACATCTGTCTCAACAAAGAACCTTGTAGCTAACACGGAAGTCAGCGGATTTGTTTCTTTTATTAAGTCGTTTTAGATGAATATTATGATTTAAAATGTGCAAATTATAACAAAATGATCCACGGGTGTCATAGATTATAACTATACAGCAGACACAAGCACAATATGTGTTCTTTAAAGCATCAGAGTTGAAAAAGTTTTCATTAAAACTCCTCCTCTACTTCACCAAGGACACTGCGAGCTCAAGGAACCTCAGAAGTGCCAGTCGTGTCCCCGCTCCTTGTTCCTCGGTGCTTTCCTTGACATGTTTGGCCCGAGCCTCTCCCTCCAAGTCTGAAGGAACAAGAGGCCTCTGTGAAGGCAAAGATGAAAGGGCCAGAGGGAGGCGTGTGCGTTCTACAAGGATGAATGACCCCTCTCTTATCCCACACCACTGCTCGGACCACGCTGCCCTTAAAACAATGGCTAAAAACACATACAAAAAACTGCGGGAGCTGCCAAGGGTTGCGCCGCAGAAGTCACGCTGCGATCGGCGCGGTTTTCCAAGTACTTTCTCACTACGTCGCCATGCTAACAATCAGAGAGACATCAAACATATCGCTAACAAGCGAGACCCAGCATGGCTATCATCTTCTGGCTCTTGTGCGCGCTTTGGTCCTAGCTACAACCTGCAGAGAGGCACCCTAAGGAGACCCAGAGACCTTGAGCGAAGCGAGCGTTGTTCATTCATGATATCTGCCAACTCCGAGACAGAGTAAACAGCGTCATTTGGCAGGAAATGAAGGGGAAAGCGGTTCGTGCTAGTGTCAAGAGCTGCAAGATTAATCGCAATACACAGACTGGATACATAAACGGACATAGCTAACCTGCTAGCTGCCACGTTCCAAATAAGAAGTGAGCATGGGCGCGATTCCGGCTCCAATTCACTTTACGTTGAAAAACTGTCGCCTCTTTCTCTGTAACTGTTGCCGTCAGACTCGTCATTTTGGTCTTTAATGTTCGTATTACTCGCTCTACCATGATACTGTTGTTTTTATTTCGCTATTGCGTCCGTGAATCAAGATATGAACATTAATAACAGACAAATCAGGCGCCTTTTTTCCCCAAGGTCGCTCCCGCTAGCATCAGCAACAGGTTTGATTGATAGCATTGCTAAGCGCCCGCTCCCTGCTAAACCAGCGGTGCGGGGGGGAAGGGGTGTTACCTTCAACAGCCTCGGGCTTTACCTTCAACAGCCTCGCTCCGGATTGGTTCTTTGGTTGCTATGATACTCGCAGTCGGAATTCCAAATATGGAACTCGGCTCCAAATTGGCCGCTATAACTTCTAGCCTCGATGAGCTTTATTTGACTGGAGCCGAACGCTGTGGGTGAAGTCACACTCGCTTACTCCACTTCTTTAAACAGTCTACTGCGCCATCAAATCGAAATCGCAATTTTAATCAGCAAACCGCAAACAAGAAAATGTCCCGTCTAATTCTGCATAAAATGTGATTCTTGTGTTACTTCGTCAGTTCGCATTTCAGTCTTTTGGTAAATTCTTCTGGACGTGTTTAAAACGTGAACTTTGAACACGATCCCATTATTAAAACATAAATCTAACGCACGTCAGAAAAATCGCCGCGTGACATTTTCTCCCAAACCGCGCGGCCCTACGGCGTCCGAGCGCATCGAGCTAGCGCTAGCGCGTGGAGTTAGCCTGAGCGGAGGACAAAGAGCAGACTGTGTTCACAAACATAACTTAGCCCCCGTTTCAGTCTCCTTCCCTCTTATCTCACTCGCCCCCGCTGCCTGAAAGAACAATCCAGCGTCGCAGCATGGCCATCCAAAATATTTACCCAGCTCTGCCGACTCAAAGCCCGTTCTCCAGAGCTCTGTGATGTCAGACATGCAAAAACAAACCACACACACACACACACACACACACACTCGCACTTGTTGACTGCACCTGCTCCAGATCCCTCTCCCTCCCGCAAATGTCTCTCTCTCTCTCTCCTCCTCACCTCCTCCTTTCTTACCCTCTCCCCTCTCTCTTGCTCCCTCTGTCTCTTACCCTTTCTTCCCGCCTCCGTTTCTCCTCTCTCCCTCTCCTGCCCTGTCTTTATCCTCCTTTTCTCTCCCTACCGTCACTCTTTCCCATCTTTCTATCATTTTCCTCCCTCTCTCCTCATTCCCCTACTCCCCTTCACCCTCTCCCCCGTCCTTCCCCCTTTTCTTCCTCCTCTTTCGCTCCACCTCTCTCTCCCCACCATCTTTCTCCCTTTCCTCCCTCTCTCCTTATTCCCCTACCTTCCCTTATCCCTCCCTCCTTCCCTTTTACTTTTCTCCTTTTCCTCATCCTCTTTCTCTCCCGTCTTTCTATCCCTTTCCTCCCTCTCTCCTTATTCCCCACCCTCCCCTTTACTCTTTTCTCCCCTTTTCCTCCTCTCTCTCCTCCCCTCTCTCCCCTACCTCCCCCTCTCTTTTCCTCAGTCCTTTGCTCAGTCCTTTCCTCTCTCCCCTCCCTCTACCTCCTCCCCTCCCTCTTCCACCCCTTCTCCCTTTCTACCTCCACCCCTCCTCCTCCCTCTCTCTGCCCCTCCTCCTCCTCCTCCTCCTCCTCCTCTCCCTCCCTCGTACCATGCACTTGTTTACTATGGGAATTCCTTCCTTCCTAAAGCTGTGTCTGCTCTGAGGCGTTGACTCGCATTTTCATGTGTCAGCCCCGAGTCTCCGTCTCTCTGCCTCTTCTTCCGCCTGTGGCTGAGCGTCTTAAAACCCGGCGTCACTGCCCTGATGCCGGTTTGACACCTTCTCCTCTGCACTTTCGAGTTCTTTTAAACACTCTTCCTCCCTCATATCCTCTGCTTCCTATCTCTGTCTCTCACCTTAGCATCTGCAGTCAGCCCTGTTTAATCTTGTTCTCATTGCGCTCTGGCTGCTGGTGTTGTCACGATAACAAAATTTCAAACTGGATTTTGATACTAAGGAATAGACTATACTCTGTTCTGATACCACGGTGATATAAAAAACACATTTTTCAGATTTTCAGCATTAAATGGTAGTACTTTTTCTATTCCCACGTGGCCTTATATCTGTGTAATGTTCCACTGAGGTCCATACTATTACTATTACTACTATTACTATTACTACATACTATTTCTGACGACCCTACGTACCAGCTCCATCTAAAGTGAGTGATCCGATTTGGTTCGTATTGTTCACGCCGGTGCAGGTTTTGAAAGAGGTTATGAAAGAACCATTTGAAGCACTGATTTGATTTAAAAAACATTCTACTTCCAAATATAGCAGTTACACTAGAAAAATCCATTGAGTAACCGACACTTGTCTACTTTTAGTATCAGTTAGAGATCAACCGATGTTTTTTTTTCATGGCCGATGCCGATTCTGATTGTTTAGAATCCAAAGATATTGATATTTTGGCCGCGATATAGATTATTTAACTCAAAGTGTTATTTAAATTTACTACAAATCCATAAGAGAACTGTGTAGTCACGTTTTGCGCAACGTTCTCTTTGTATTTAAGTATTAAAATAAAGGTTTGTGTGTATTTTTAGGCAGTAGATCGACCAAAACAAAATATCGACCTGTGCTGGAGATTTAAAGCCGATCGCCGATACGCTAAAAAGTCAAAATATCGGCTTGATATATCGGCCAATGATATATCTGTCTGTCTCTAGTATCAATTAGTATCTGCTTTGATACTTTGGACAATCCTACTCGTTGCTAACCAATTTCCACAGCGTCTTTCGTATCTAATCCAAAACAGATTTTTTGTAGCATAACTTCATTAACAATCATGAAGCGAAATCGGTAGCAAAGCGCCGTTTTTTCCAACCCGCTAGTTTGTTAGCATATGTTTGGAAACCCGGTCTAAATGAGCCGATCACAGTTGTTAATGAGAGCAAACAAAGACGCCTAAATTATGAGTGAGGAAGATCTGTGTCATGGCTTTTAACGCGGCTTTAAACCAGATTCTCCAAAACACCATGCAAATAAATACAAACTCGAAACCTCAAATCGTGACGGGGAGCTACGGCAAACAAATTGGGCTATGTGCTAATAGCTAATCATGTTGTGCTAAATTAAAATGATTTTCTTTCATAACATGACTGATTGCCTTGTGGCTCTGATCAGCTCCCAGTCTCGCGGTGCAGTTCCAAATGCGGATACAGCGACGTAGCTCAAAGTCCAACTGTTTTACATTTCGACAATAGACAGAAATCCTATTAAAATGTCACCTGAGCTTAATTTCTTCCATTTTAATCTCCCAACCCGAATCTTTAATACCAAAAACGCCAGCTAAGTTTGAACTAAAGCGATAGCAACGAGTTCATTATTTTTCTTAGAGCCCACGTCGCCGTTTTTGATTTTATTACAATTCTTGGACACTACAACTGTGACAACGAGATAATTAAACACTGCTGCTGCTTCTTCTGACAGATGATACTTAACTCTGATTGGCTAAATCCAACTGTCATTCAGCACGACAGAGGCTGGAGGAGCGGGAGGGCGAGCGTTGACTACGAGTCCGAGCAGAGAGCTGCATTAAACTGATCCGAAGGTTGGCGGTTGGCGTAAACGTCATTGGTTGAGCGGTCAGATCCACCGACCCACAGGTGAAAGCTGTCGTTGTGTCCTTGGGCAAGACATTTATTAACCCATCTCGCCCCCAGCGTCTGCGTACATTGGTGTATGAATGTGTGTGTGAATGGGTGAGTGGTTCCTTGATGTAAAGCGCTTTGAGTGACTTGGAGGTGGAAAATCGCCTTATAAAAAGGTGACCATTTACCGTAAGAGTTGAATCGGATGGTTTAAAACTTGAGTCTGATACTAAGGACAAAACTTGGGGCCAATTTTAATACCACAATAATAAAAAACTCACAGTAGAACATCATTTTAAACACAAAAATAATGGTACTTTCCATTGTAGTTCTACACAGTCTCAAAGTTCTGATACAGATCAAGATCTTTCCATTAAGAAATTGGCACATAAATGGAACTGGACTGGAAGATGGACAATTAGATGACTATCTAAATCTATAATATGGATTTCTGGCCAACTCTACTTTGAATACATCTACAAATCTGCATCTAAACATCTAATGTTGGTAAACGGCTTCCCAGTCCACAAACATGGTTCATTTGGTTCAGCCTCATTTTCGTCGCAAAAATAACCAAAAATAACTGCGAGCTTTTGTTCCATTGTGTCAAAGTGAGATAATGATTCATGATGATGACTCAATTCGTCAGGCAGATAGATCCATCAGAGCCCGTCTTTAACATGAGGCCTCCAGCACCTGCCACAATGAGCGGCGACTCTACTCTCAGGGATAAGTTCAATATAATCATCATTTGTCAAACACTTATCTACATGTACAGCACCTGGCAACGGGGATTATTTCATTTTCTGTAACGTTTAGAAGTCAAATTTCAACGATTTCCTACTCAACCTAAAGACTATATACAGATGTTCATGCCACATTTAATAAAACACACATAATCTTAGTAAAGTATCTAGTTTCACCAGATTTACTTCCACTAGTCGGCGACAGTAGCTCAGCTGTTGTGTTTGTCCACTGATCTGAAGGTTGGCGGTTCGAATCCCGCTCTCGACATAAACATAGACATAAACATCAGTAGAGTGTTCGTATCAACTGACCCACAGGTTGGGAGTGCAATTCCAGCTCCCACAGATGAATGCTGTTGTTGTGTCCTTGGGCAAGACACTTAACCCACCTCACCTCCAGTGTCTGCGTACACTGGTGTATGAATGTGTGTGTGAATGGGTGAGTGGTTCCTTGATATATACCGTATTTTCCAGACTATAAGTCGCACTTTGTTTCATAGTTTGGCCGGGGATGCGACTTATACTCAGATGTGACGTATATGTGAAATTATTAAAATATATAATTTCACATCTTCATTATTGTCACACTGACAGCCATGCGAGGGCGCTCTAGGCTTGTACCAGTATCTACTACGCGGTGCTTCATCTGCCTCCGGAGTTGGCGGAGTTGTACAGAAGCGAAACCGAGGATGAAGAATTCAATGGATTTAGTGATTTGGAGTGAGATCGAGAGTAAACATGTTAGCTTGTTTTTTATGCTTTAGCCTGATTAACTGTTAATATCTTACGTTAACACACCAGACACGTGTTCAGTTCGTTGTCTATGCTTCATGTAGCTGAATAAATATAAATGTGCTACGTTAGCGCGCTGTGCTGCTATTCAGCTTGTTGTTCTCTATTTTATTGTTATTATTATAACTTGCCTTTAAAAGATAAAATGTCTGTTCTTGGTCTCGGATTTTGTAAAATAAATTTCCCCCAAAAATGCGACTTATAGTCCAGTGTGACTTGTATATGTTTTTGCTTCATTATTAGAAGTCAAATTTCAACAATTGGCTGGTGCGACTTATACTCCACAGCAACTTATAGTCCAGAAAATACAGTATGTATAAACGTGACCATTTATAAATAGCTTATTAAGGAAAGGTCCATTTTTGTCCCACTTGCGAGTTCAGCTGATTATATTGTTTTGATAGCAGTTTTAGTATCAGTTAGTATCTGGGTATTGACGTTTTGTCCACCCATAATCCAACACTGTGATTTCAGTGGCCATTAAAAGTCATTTTGGGCAAATGAAAACTTCTGGTGAGCACCATTCATTAACATTAACCAATTCCATTACAAGCTCAATCTCTTTAAACACAAAAGCCTTGTTTGGGCACATAACCGCAATAGATTCTATCAAAAATTGAATCTGGCGAAATTGGTACTAAAAGGCTTATAAATTAGCTTTTTACGGGCTTAAAAAGAAAATGGTGCCAACATTCGCTCCTAATACAATGATACCCGAACCTGGAGGCCATTAGCTGTCGTGTTAAGGACAAAATCCATCATTATAGAGAGCTTTTTTTGGGGGTTTTAGTCATAGGATCTGGCAACCCAAAGTGAAGAGCTCATTCTGCTTTCTGATTGGATTATCAGCTTAAATGTTACTTGCGGCCTTTTTAATGCTCGCCCCTTAATTTTACAGTTTATAATTTAGCCAGATGAAAAAATTAATCCACCAGTTTAAATGAGAAATGCTTATAATGCAACGCTAACATGGAATACTTTTAATCTAGAGCCGGAGCCGTGGCAGAATCCATCTCGATGATCGCCTTATATAACATAATTGAATTACGATTTGAAAATTCCATCAGAGTTCAAATATCTATTCTAAGTGGCCTAACTATAATCTTGTATCTCATATTAGCATTAAATGTCTAAGGGATAACTCATTGTATCTGACTAATGCCTGCCATCGTCGCACTAAACGTGTGGGAACGAGACGGGCCACATTAGACCTGATGGCTTCAGAGATCACTGCTCCTAAATGGAATGGCTTCAAATATGAGCTCGGGGAATAGGTCAGGTTCACGTGACATCACAGAGCTGGTTCAGTCCTGGTTAAGATATAGTCCTAGTCCTGGTTCGGTTCTGGTTCAGATATAGTCCTAATCCTGGTTCGGTTCTGGTTCAGATATAATAGTCCTAGTCCTGGTTCGGTTCTGGTTCAGATATATAGTCCTGGTTTCAGTCCTGGTGTCAGCCCTGGTTCAGATAAAGTCCTAGTCTTGGTTCGGTCCTGGTTTAGATATAGTACTGGTTTCGGTCCTGGTTTCAGTCCTGGTTTCAGTCCTGGTTTCAGTCCTGGTTTCAGTCCTGGTTTCAGTCCTGGTTTCAGTCCTGCTTCAGTCCTGGTTTCAGTCCTGGTTTCATCCTGGTTTCCAGTCCTGGTTTCAGTCCTGGTTTCAGTCCTGCTTCAGTCCTGCTTCAGTCCTGCTTCAGTCCTGCTTCAGTCCTGCTTCTGTCCTGCTTCTGTCCTGCTTCTGTCCTGCTTCTGTCCTGCTTCAGATATGGTCCTGGTTTCGGTCCTGGTTCATATACAGGCCTAGTCCAGGTTCGGTCCTGGTTTAGGTATGGTTTTGGTTTCGATCCTTGTTTCGGCCCTGGTTTCAGTCCTGGTTTCAGGACGTGGTTTCAGTCCTGATTTTGGTATAGTCCTTATCCTGGTTCGGTCCTGGTTCAGATATGGGTTTGGTTTCGGTCCTGGTTTCAATATAGTCTTAATCCTGGTTTCAGTCCTGGTTTCAGTCCTGGTTTCGATGTAGCCCTGATCTCGTTCTCGGTCCTGGTTCTGGTCCTGGTTCTGGTTCTGGTCCTGGTTCTGGTCCTGGTTCTGGTCTCAGGCATGGTCTCAGTCCTGGTTCAGATATAGTCCTGGTTCTGGTTCAGTCCTGGTTTCAGCCCTCTTTTCAGTCCTGGTTCAGTCACAGGTCAACTCTCATCTTCGTTATCTGTGAACGTGTCCCTCAGTGCTGCAGATGCTTGGACCTGGCTCATGGTCACCATCTCTAAACACTTGACCAAACCACATTATACAAAAACCAGTCCAGTAAAAACTAAAGCGTTTTTACTTTCATCATAAAACGCAGCGCCATTACGCAACCACACCAGCTGTTTGTGATCTCATTGTAGTCTGTTGAAAGCACTTTGAGCCTCTAGAGTAATAAGGAAAGTTTATGGACCCAATCCCAATCAGCTAAGGTCAAAATTTGGTGAAATTTTCAGCAATGCGTCACCCAAAGAGTTACATAGGCCTCTGGAGTCATGACATCAAATTCCAAAACATCTCCAAGTGCCTAAGATGTTTGGAAGCTCACAAACGAGCTCCCCTCCCACACTTCCGCGTATCAATTCTGCTAAAGCATCGTCACGCACCAAAACTGCATAATTATGTCATCTACGCTAGCTGCAGGCAAAGGCCGGGGTTAGCTTCGTCGCTAGCAGCAGCAGCAGAGGCAGCGTTGTGTGGTCTGTCAATAAAAAGCGAGCCGAAGAGCCAATTCTTTTAGCGCGATTCGGAGTGACAAGGGGCGTCCATCAAAATGACCAACTCCCCCTCACTTTGGGCCCCGGCGCCGTGAATCAATCGGATCTGACAGAAGCATCGCCACCTCTCAATGTAAATAAACAGAGGAGCAGAGGGGAGGAGCTGCGAGAGGGAACAAAGTAGGACAAGGGAAGTAGAGATGGGTAGAGGAAAAAAAGAGGGGATAAGAATGCTAACCAAGGTAAAAAAAAAAAAAAGAAAAAACGTGAATTGTTCAGGAGATTTTAAGCATTTCTGTACAAATGCTAAGCTAATTTTTTTGACATTTTAGCGTCACAACAATCACTATATCGACTTATATGTCAATATATGAAAGTTGAAACAATATATTTTGGGACATTTCTTTGCAAAATTGGGGAGATTTTTTTAATGTTTTGTTTTAAACTGTTCGTATTAACCCGCTCTACATGATACTGGCGTTTTTTATTTTGCTACTGGGTCCGTAACTCAAGATATGAACATTAATAACAGACAAATCATCGTCTTCTTTGCCCGAGGTCGCTCCCGCTAGCGTTAGCAACAGGTTTGATCGACAGCGTTGCTCAGCGCGGCGGGGGCGTTACCTTAAACAGCCTTTGGTTGCTATGATACTCGCACTTCTTTATACAGGCTATGAAACAGCCAGATGAAAACAAAAAAAACAAAAAAACACTTACACGATTTAGATTCAATAGAAATTTGACAGGGTTTTTTTTACAAGATTTTTGCAATTTTTTTTTTTAATTCTTACGATTAAACTGTGACTTGATAATGAATATTTATTAAACTTTTTTTTATTTTTTTTTATGTTCGCAACAGAAATTTGACAGATTATTTTACAAGATTTTTTGCAATTTTTTATTTTTTTTATTCTTACGATTAAACTGTGACCTGATAATGAATATTGATTAAACTTTTTTATTTTATTTATTTTTTTATGTTAGCTGTTTAATATTAGCTTATGTTTAACCTAGCACTATAACGACAGTGCTAGGTGGTGGTTTAGCTGCACTTGTGTGATGGTGTTAGAAATGATTTGGATACTTTTGATACCTGGGCAGACAGCGCGACAAAAACACAACTCAGTTCAGCACAAAGAAACAAAAACAACTTTTACTTTCACAGCTTATGATTTAGCAAAACAAACGCATCTTTTGTTGGATCTATAAAAATGATAATTGTGTTTAAACAAAGCAAACTTTCTCTCCAAAACAAACGATCCCAGACCTGCCAATTACTAATCAGCTGGTAATGTTTGGGTTACTGCTACTTTCCAACAATGATGGGGATCTGTCAAAGAGGAGGTATTGTTAACAACACAAAAAGAAGCGATCATAAAATATATTGTTTTTTTATTATCAAGTTGTTTATACAAATTTTAAAAAGACTATTGTTTCACCCCCTGCAGCGATGACTAAAACTATTCAGAAAAAAGTACAGTGATGTTTCAGACCACACACGAATGGAAGAAATAATGACAGATTATAGAAATGCATTAAAATAGTGTGAGTGTTTGTGAACTTGAGCTGGTCTGACCCTGTGATTATGGAAAATGGAGATTTTTCATGGCCAATGTTGATATCGATTGTTTAGAATCCAGAGCAACCGATGGCGGATAAGCTCTGTCGATATCCAGGGCCGATATTTTGGGCTGATATTTTTTGGGCCAATATTTTTAGGTCAATATTTTGGCCCGATATTTTTATGGCCGATATTTTTGGGACCGGTATTTTTTGGCCCAATATTTTTTTGGCCCAATATTTTTTTGGCCAATATTTTTGGGGCCGGTATTTTTTTTAGCCCGATATTTTTTGGCCCAATTTTTTTTTTTTTTGGCCAATATTTTTGGGGCCCAATATTTTTTTTGGCCTGACAATTTTTTTGGCCAATATTTTGGGCTGATATTTTTGGGGGCAAATATTTTTGCTTTTATTTTTAGTAATTTTTTTGGCTGTGAAGTTCCATACTGCAGCTTTAAATTTCAAATATTACAATACTCTGAGCGGGCTTGCACCTCCGCAAACCCGACTTGTATTTGGCCTCGAGGAGGGCTTAGTCTGCTCCAGTCTCCTTGTTTGTTTCCATGGAAATGTTGTTCCTTTGGCTGTAATCTTCCGCAGTACGGCATAAAACAAAACCATAGTCGTCATGGAGATGGATACAACTTATGGCATTTCCATGGAGTCGCGCTGTTGATGTGCGGACTCCAGAAAGCTCCGTACTGTAGCTTTAAAAATAACCCCAGGCGAGCGTTTGGAAAACGTTGAATCTCTAATTGTGTTTTTACTTAAGCAAATAAATGGGGTCCTCCTCCTCCACTGGCTGTTAAAGGGACTGTGAGGTCAACTCAATAGGTCTGAGATAAACAGGAGGATGGATGTAGGAGGAGAGGAGGAGAGAGGGAAAGA
>KN471247.1:34836-85398 GCA_000787095.1 Periophthalmodon schlosseri | reverse complement strand
CCAATGGTTACTTTCAATATTGTGAAGTTAAACAGCAAATGAACACATCTCTTATACTGACAGCAACAGATGATTTACAAAACAAATGAAACAGATGACGCACCAAAACGTTCGTCCCTGGAGTAGTTTTAAATAAAGGTCAAGCTCTTTCCCATCTTGTGTGACTGCTGCTGCCTGTTGCTTCCTCTGCTCCTGCCTCTACGGGACCTTAACTGTCTAATGTCCAAACAATCTTCCTCTCTTTTCTCCAGACGTGGCGGTGGGATGTCCCTTTGGCGGAGACGACCGAGGAGGACGAGTTTTTATTTTCAACGGGAACAAAGACGCCGCATCTCAAGGTCTGACGATGAGCCAAGAGCTGAGGTCCAGGGTGCACAGCGGAGGCCTACCTGGATTTGGGTTCACGCTACGAGGAGGACAGGATCTGGACAAGAATCAGTATCCTGGTAAATACAACTACAACAACTCCTGTTACTATGTTCAGTTCTATCACATATTTCACATGAGACAAATAGAGTCATTGTGCTCAAGTACAAAAACAGACAAACAATAAAACAACTAAAATGCAGAAAATTAAACCCACATTGAAAAGCTCTGATACTGATACTCGTACTCTGGTTTTCAGGAACAAACAAGGGGGGGAAAATACTGTAGTGGGTATGGGTGAGGCTGAACAAATTTAAACTTTTTACCACTTTTGACACAGATCATCTCATATAACTTTTAAGTTACATTCTGGAATAGCCTACTAGTCTGGTATGTTATCTGCCACTGGCTTGTCATTGAGATGTTGTTGCTTTTCCTAGAATGTACCACAGTATGGCATTAAACTACCTTGCATTTATCAAGTATAGTAGTGCCAAAAATACCTGGAATAAACATGCATTTTTACAATGAGCAGCATCACCTCTCCACAGATCTGACTTTCTGAACTTGACCTGATGGTCTCCATGTAGATGGATAAATTAAATGTCATACTGTCTTGGCAAAGCATTTAAGCAGACCTACTTCAACTTTTTAGAGTTTTTAACCATGTTATAGTTGTTTCCCCTCACCATTTACTCACCCAAAGTTGTATTTGGACTGATTTGTGCATGTTTGAGCAATCTTTAATCGCTTATATTGCCGCTGAATCCCCGTTTTCACCACCACTGGCATACGCCCACTGCTCTGTACTTACTTCGTTCTCCAATTTTATTTTCTTGATCAGTGATACGCGCAGGATTCAGCAGCACTGCGTAGTCATTTTGGTACAAATGAAAAAAATCCACTGCTTGCTAGCTTGATCTACAGCACCTCCAACACAGGGGCCGACTCTTTGTTGTGATGACGTTTACGGCGACGTCAGCTTGCAATGGGCACCGCAGTTTTCTTACGTGGTAGTCAGCGGACTTGTTTCATTTATTAAGTTGTTTTAGATGAATATTGTGATTTAACATGTGCAGATTATAACATAATGATCCACGGGTGTCATAGATTATATGTATAGAGCAGACACAAGCATAATAGGTCTTCTTGGATCTCCATGGACACAGGCAGTTGGTGGACCCTCCACAAGTTACATAAGATCGGTTTGATGTGTTGTTTGAACTGGTACTAGTTGGCAAGGTGATGGCAGGCACTCAAAACCAAAGTATCCGTTTTAATATCATCACTGAAAAAGCTGGATCGGTACATGTGTAGTTCAAAATACTTAAAGATTAAAGACAAATAAACAAATGTTCAAATCAGCTACTTTGCGCATTCCTCCACTCTCCCACTATGCAACACATCGTATTACCGTCTCAAACATTTCTCGAAACCTCCCTTTGTCTGTTGAAGTCATCAAGAAGAAAGCGTGTAGGAATGAACGCCAGTGTACCGACGCTTTGTCCATTCTCTGGAGATTTATATTACTCAAGAAGTGGCTAAATAATAGATTATCCTTCTGTTCACAGTCTGCCAGATACCCGAGCCCAAACCATATCCTCAGACAAAGCAAACCTTCAATCTAATTACATGCAGTGAGTCTATGCGTTACACCACCTACTGACTTTTCCACGCACCTCTGACTTCTGATTTTACAAAATATTACCCCGGCATGCTCTCAGCTCACCGTCCAGAAGAGATTTTTAATATGTGTGAAACAGTGTATACCCAGGAGAATTCCCATCTAAAAAGTCCATTGGAAAACTAGAAGGCATGCGAAACCACTTTTACAACCTCTTTTTCCATAGCATGCAGTCACCATCTATTACATGGGCTTTGTTTCTGTATTGAGGAGATAAATTAGATGTTTTAGCAAATTATTTCCCTTTGGCCCCACTCCCGTTGTGCAAACATGACACAAAAATACAGGTTAACATATGGGGTTTTCAAAGAGCAGATGTGGAAAAAGTGGTTTTATATTGAAGAAAATGATCTGCTATTTTAACTTAACATGCTTGAGAAGAATTTGAAGATTTTTCATTCAGCGTTTTTGTCAGCAGTTGCCAAAACAAACCAGTTGCATGGTGATTAGGTAGATTAGAGAGCCAAATTACTGTGACTGGAGTGAGCAATGGGGGTTAAGTGTCTTACCCAGGGACACACAACAATAGTATGTTCTTGGGTGGGAATTGAACTAGCTACTCTCTGGTTTACTGGTGCTTTACCCTCCAAATGTTACTGTTACCACCTCTTGAGTATAATTGGAAGTACTTCTCACCAATACTTTTATACTTTTGTACTACTCCATCCCCAAAATTTTGAGGGATGAAGAAAAAGTACTAACATTTATAAACTTACTAAAATGGATCTAGTGTTTATGTTACTATTAATGAACTAATAATGACTACAATAATAATAATAATAATAATAATAATAATAATGTTAGTTTTAATTAACTGAATTGGATTATTCACTGTATTTTAACTCCTACTGGGGTGTGACAGTGGTGTAGTCGGTCAAGCATGTGTATAAGAACCAGGGGGTAACCATTTTGAATCCTGTTTGAGCACATATGATAGTTGTATTTTTGTTTAAGACACCACCATTACTCACTCCAATCACAGTAATGTGGCTAGGTGCATTAGGAGGGGCATCTGATGTAAAAATGTATCAAACAACCACTGCTACTGGTCTTTTGACAAGTAAGTGAGAAGTCAAAAGCACAAAAAAGCTGTAACTTCAGTTTAAACAACACTATTAAAGCTACTTTACAAAGAAACAAAATAATTAGGAGGTTTGAAACATGGTTCAAAAAAGCTTTTGAAATCTCTGTCTTTTTCAATTTCCTTAGAAAGTCTTTAAAAGGAATAAAAACAGAAACGGAACCAAGTTAATTACCAAAGTAAATGTCACAACTTCCCACCACTGTCCAATGGAAATCCTTTAATTGCCTGGTTACATTTTACACTGTAGTAGTAGTAGAGGAGTGGTTACAGGTTGTTGAGAGCTATATTTGGGTTTTTGTTGAGGAAGTGAAAACTGGAGGGTGGCACAGAGGTACGCGCAGCGCCTTTAAACCCACACAGCGCGCAGGTCGTCTGTCATTAAAGAGCGCGGAGCGGCGGAAGTGTGACACAAGCGTCTGGTGTGTCATTACTGAGGTAGTAAAGTCACACGGTTCAAAGGGAGCAGCGCGGTTTGATCAGCCCCATGAAAGAGCTCTCGTCTGGGGTCTGCTACTGCCGCCATATGCCCCTGTCAACAGTCAGTGTCATTACTGCAACACCACACACTTAAATGCCAAACCAGCTCCTGTTCTTCATAAGAGTATCACATTGGATCAGGGCTGGTAGGGTTTCCTATTTTGAGCCCCCATAGTCTGCCTTACCCTTATATTGTAAATACCAAACATATTAATGGTATCAAGTTATACCTTTTGTTTCTTATATGTCATGAATATATAAGTGTAATAATTCTCTTAAAAATGTTTGTTAAGATACTAGCAATAAGTGATATAGGCCATTTTTGGAAGTCTATTGTTTTGGTTAAATGTAAGCAAGTTTATTATAGTTTAAGATGTCACACTACTTGCATAAAGATATAGTTCATTTTGCCTTTTTCGTTGTTATTAAAACATATAAATCAATTTTACCATGAAATTCACAGTTATAACACTAATTAACATTGTCAATGCAAAAACTACATTTCAAATCCTGCATAGCACAACTAATGTTCAAGTTGAGTGGAAAGTTGGGGTCAAATCTGAGTTGTAAGGGGTCACGTTGCCAAAGGGTGAATTAAGGGCCCAACCAAAAGGTCAAAGGTCGAGGTGGCACTGTTTTACTCGTCAATCACATGGTCTGGCAGTGAACTTCGCAGACAGAGAGGTGTGTCCAGGACTGGGGTCAGGACGTGTTTGGTGTGTCATTAAGGTGCTCATTTGGGTTTCTAAAAAGGTGTTAAATACTTTTATTAGTCTCATTGAAGTATATTAAATAAAGACTTAAAGGGACACTGCTTGTCTCCATGGAGATTTTATTTCTTTACCTGGAAACAGCATGGCTTGTTTATCTACACGGTCACAAGAAGTTGATGCCACCAGGCCACATAACGGTCAGATCTATGAGAGATGAGAGATGACCCTGCTAAAGGTTTTTTTTTTTTTTGTAATAAAAACTTGTAATTCAATAAATGCAAGATACAATATGTTTAATGCCATGCTGTGGAACATTCCAGGTAACAACTCTATGGAGACAAGCATGTGGCAGATCCTCTACCAGAAACTACCATTTTTTGTGAAACAACATTTAAAACGGTTTCACATGTTGTGCCTCCTCTCTTGGCCAAAAGACATTTCCACTTCCAAGAAATTATCACTTTGTAACTTAAAGTCTTGCTTATTTTAAAATACAACTTTACATACACACTTTATTCTGTCAGTTTGGCTGTTTCTTCCAAAAAGAAGTTGGAAACAATATCTAAATGTTTCCCCAGCTTTGACTTAAGGCTGATGTGTGGTTTGGCAATAGAAGTCAGATTTATTGCTCAGTGTGATGTTTTGTTTCAAAGTAGGACCTAAATTATGGGGCAGGACAAACTCTATTAGCTAAGCCTGTATACGGCTGCCACTTAGAGCAACGTAAACATTGTCCCAAATAGTTTACATTATAGTCTGCTTAAACCAATTTGTATAAAGACATGCCATAGTAAAGTCTGATTCATACTACCTCTTAAAATTCTGGACTATTTACAGAAATATAATGTATCATATTTGTAACTGCGGGCAAAACTGACAAAAGATGAATCGGCTATGTGCTGTTTAGTTTTTTTTTTTTATTTTGACCTGTTAACAGTAATCTGATTATATATTTACAATTAAATGAAATGAGCCAAAATTTGCTACGACAAGGTTAAAGTATTGCACAAAAGTAAAAGGAGTGTGCCATTACAAGTGCTGAAATATGAATTTATATTGTTTATACATTTTTTTAATAATCCTTTATTTAACTGTAACTATAACTACAAATATGTTTTGTTTTTTTCTTTTAATATTTTTTGTATTATTTCCATCATACATGATATTTTAATTTTGCATAATTCCAAGACAATTATTATTTTGTAGATGAGCATATTGGCCACCTCAAATTTGCAGTCTCTTAAAAACACATCAAAACATGAAGTAGACTTCTTTCTTTTTCAAAAATCAACACCCTTTTCCACTGAGTGCCATTGAACTTTGACCTTTAGTCATTGAGGCAAGTCCCCAAACAGACAGTTGGGAGCGTGGGGCCAGTGACACTTTGACAGTCTGTCTAAACTGTGTGTAGAGCCGATGTTTTCACAGCAGACACACAGGTAGAGCAGATCAGTTACCCGGCCTTTGTATTAACGTGACCATTCAAGGCAGCTCATAGTTTGATGTCTGTGGGTTGGGTTTAACTGGTGTCATAACATTCAAATGACCGTAGTTTATAATTGAGTCTGAAAGTGAGGATTTTATAGAAGAATTAACTGTTTTAAACTGGTTTACTGTTAACATACTAACTAGACCAATGGAGCTCAACAGCCTTGCCCACTTCAAAGTCCGCTCTGGTTCCAGAAGCAAATTTCGCATTCATTTTCCACATAGACTTTTTCAAATATTAAGAGAGTTTAAAGTCGCAACGCAGGGGAACCAGCTATGCATTAACTAATAGCCATAATGCTGTTATTTTCGGTCCAAAAAACACACTTAAAACTCAAAATTCTGCAAAATATATCAACAAGGTGGCGGTTTATAAAGTTTAAAATTGTAGGCCATTTGTTACTACATAGGTAACGAGCCCCAAGTGAGATTTCAAACATTTTTTTGGAAAGTCTATGGGAAAAATGAATAAGCACATCACTGTTTAGCTCCATTCACATGAAACAAAAGCTGCCACAGACTCACTATACAAGGTGGTATCATTCAGTCACTTGATAGTTATCAATTGACAGCACAGTGTCCTACAGATTAAGTTAACATTATACAAATCAAACATTATACAATTATACATTACGTGTTATATTAGTAGCCTACCTATTTTGCTACTTTACTTATTTAACTTTTTTCGTTCATTTTCTATTGGATTTTTACTAGTGTTTTTAATATTTGTTACTATTGTCTCATATGGCATCAAATTCTACCACATAAACCTATTGAGAAGTGCCTGTCAGTCCTTTGGTTTGTGGCTCTACAGCTCAATATGTGTGAGCACATTTGTACTGACCTCAAATCAACAGTGGCAGGCGGGTTTTTCCTGTGTGTAAGGAAATCAGATTGACATAAGAGGAAAACGTGGTGGATGTTATTTGAATTAGCCTCTGCACTCATTCACACACCCTCTCAGACTTGCCAAATGGTACTTTAGTAAGAGAGTTATACCTTAAGAATGGAAGTACTGTGAAATGTAGATGACTGAATAACTGTTTAGTTTAAATGCAGCGTTAGTATTAATATGATCTGACATATTTCTAAATAAACAGGAAAAACATTAAAATGTATATCGTAATGTAAATGAATATCTTTTTAATCAGTGCGTAATAAGACTATTTACTGCTATTTAATGTTGTCTCAAAAGTCTTGTAAGTTTGAAGTTTTAGCTATTCAAATCTGTTCTTGTCACTTGAAGTATTAATATTTACATAACATCTTTGGTAAAGGTTTGTTTTCAGTTTTAAACTCGATTTTTGTCAAACAGGCGCAGTTGTTTACCTGCATTACATGTTTTGGTTACTTCCTGTGGGGCAGTGAGGGAAGTTTACGCCCCATATTGTCTGACGCCTTCTCTGGGGCTGTTTATTTCTTTATTTGTTTTTATGGATCCCCATTAGTTGCTACCGTGGCTATTTAAAACTAGTAGGATTGTTTATAAAGATAGAGAAAAGCAAAGGGCCAAGGCAGCTTCCCTGGGGGGCTCCACACTCTAATCCTCCAGTTGCAGAAAAACTACCATCAATTTTGAAAACCATATGCGGATAGCTTTTTTAACAGTAAACCATGATCAATAAAATCAAAGGCTGCACTGAAATCGAGAAAAATAGCACCAACATAGTTTTTAGCATCAATTTGACACAACCACTCATCACTCATTTGTGTTAGAGCAGTTGATATCACAATTAGAAATACTGAGCTGTCCATTAATTGGATATATTTTGCCAAATGTTTTTTTTACTTTATTAATGAAAAAGGTATTAAAATAATTGGCAATTTCTACAGGTTTAGTTAAAAAATGTCCCATCGATTTCAATAATAGCAGGGTCAATATTTTGAGATGTTCCAAGAATATTATTTTTTCCACCATGCCTTTCCTTGTAGGTTTTGTTTACATAATATGCTTTTTTTCTTCTGCTTGTTCATTTTGGTAACAGTATTTCTGAGTTTTCGGTAATTTTCCCATAAGCTTAGATCACCACTTATTTGAGCAGCTTGCTTTAATCCATCTCTAGAGGTCACTGGCCATACAAGTTTTTAGATCTTTATCAAGCAATGGTGCCACTGTCTCTTTGACAGTACTTTTCTTTAACAGTGCATGTTTATCAGCCACAGTTTGAAGCATTTCAGTAAACAGATTTAGTGCAGAGTTAGTGCCTTAATGTCCAAGATAAAGCTTTCTTCTCAGAAAGATATATATATATGATCTTTACAGTAAAATTCTAGGTCCAGTCTTAGCTATTTTCACTTTTTTAGTAAAAGCAATTATATTATGTCACTAATATCAATTATCTTGGATAGAGCCATAATCTGGAAAATATATGTATAAATTAAATTAGATAATTCTAAAACTTTGGGAGGTAAACTGCTAATGTATAAATGAGTGATGTGCAAAGCTTTTTTTGGCATCATTTTGCCTGTTACTGGTTTAGGGTCACCCATGGATATTATTTACAGTTATAAAAACTGTAGATCATAATGTATCATGAGAGTGAGGTGTCGCTGGGGGGCTTCAGAGTGCTGGTACATGGATGGATGATAAGTTTATCATGACACACAGAAAGGCAATGTCACCACGTTCACATGCAGCCCTCAATTTAGGCAGCAATTCTTTTCTTTTCAAATGAACAGCATCCATAAAGTCCTCATTGATAAAAAATTCTAGGTCCCTTAAAATACTTTGCTTTCTGCAAGACTTCCATTTTGTCCTTGTGCTTCTGAAATTGTACTATAATAGGTTTAGGTCTGTCACTCCCATCCCTTTGTTTTCCAGACCTGTGCACCAGCCCTACCTCAATATTTCTCTGTAGATTAAGTTTTTCAGCCAAAAGAGTTTTCATTTTCCTCTGACTCCAACCAAACATGAGATTATTTTGTTTTATTTGACCTTCAAAGTATTCTATTTTGTCAGTTGCAGTAAGAAGGCTGTCACATATCTTCATGAAGTCAGTTTGCAAGAAATTAAGGTTTTCAGCATGTATTTTCTTTCATGCCATCCACTTCTTTCTGAGTGTATTGGAGGCTTATTTTGGTCTCTTGCAGCTCTTTATTCAACGTGTCCACCCTAGTATTAGACGAGTCCAAAATGAGCTTTACAAAACTTTGAAAGTTGTCTTTCTGTTGCTACATTAGTGTATTAAAGGTTTCCTTTTGTTGTAATAAAAGTTCACTTACTTGTGACAATGAAACATAAACCTCATCTTGCTTTGTATCGGATTTAGACTTTAGACCACAGCACACTAGAGATGTTCACAGCACTGACAAGTGAGTAAATCGTGACAAGGGAGTGTACACCTTATCATACACATGGGATGCAGTCCTGGAAAAGGCATCAGACAGTAGGGGCGTGAGCTTCCCCTACTGTCTGGCAAAACCAAGTAAAGCAGCTTACAATACATGTCACTAGAGCGTCACATGACGCTTCTGAGGAAAGAAACAGGAAGTAGCCTGTAACTCACTGCCCTTTTCACTCTCTGCCCTTGCATTGATTGCATGAGTCTCAACAAATATAAGTCATAGTATCATTATATTAGAACTGAAAAGGTTGGATTGACTGGTCTCTAAAAACTAGCACATCTCATTAAACTAAACAAAACAGAGAGAAAAACTACTCCTAATACTTTGTTGCACAACATACTTTTGAAATCTGTACATAGGCAACATATTAACATTTAGTGTAAATACTGGATTGAACAAAGAATATTGTTACTTCAACATAATCCTAAACATAACTCATTATTAGCCTACCATCTATTGCCAATTATATACAGTCCATGCATTTTGCTCTTAACCTCATTCTGGCCCTCCCTTTGCGAATACACTTTTGGCATCTACAGCAAACCCAAGTGTGAAATGCAAACCGCTGTATCGGACACACACTGAGACGCCAAAAAGTAGGTTACATTTTTGACTCCTAAACTTGGAGCGAATCAGGAATTTCAGAGCAGGAGCGAGGTATTCCCAGTGCGCCTGTCTCTCTGTGCTGCCAGAAACACACCTTGCCATTGATTATCTTTACAGACTGCAGTTTACAAGCCAAGTATACAACTCCCTCCCCTCTCTCTCTTCCCAATTTTTCCTTTGGCCCTCCCCCCATTAACTCAATCTTCCTCACTTCTGTTTTCCCATCTTTCTTACCTCTCTAACAGCACCACAAAAGCCACATCTTTAGGGGTCTTCCAGTCATATGCTGTCCTATATAGCCACATCCACTTCACAGCACTGCGACATACGGGGGGCGGGGGGCTAAATGTTTAATGTTGTGGTTTGGGGGGGACTCCACGACGCTGTGGCCAAGGCAGAAACAGATGTTGTAGTCTCAGTTTCAATTAGTCTCCTTCTTTTTAAGTACACCAAAGAGGAAAAGACACACAAAGATTCAAATAGATTAGTCTGGCAGGTTATAGCTGCTTAAACAAGTCGGCATTTAACCACTATGTTTTAAATTGTAATCATCACATGCTATCATAAACATAGGAGGTTACATAGTTAGAACTGGTTGCATTCATGAAATTCTAGACATTTGTGTCTTAATTTCAGATGGAGGGCTGGGGTCTTTTCAGGAGTTTCAACTTCCTGTTTATAGGCGACATTTTCGTGACATTTTACCATTCAAAACATAGAACATTTAATTTTGAAATGTTAGTGGTGCATTCTGGAACTTTTTCTGAATGGAGGTTCCCTACCTGCTTGTCTCCATTGCTCAAAAATCCCTTGAAAAACATGTGTTGTTACTGTGAGCGGGGTTGCCTTGCCACAGATCTGACCTGGAACTTGCGCTGTTAGTGTCACATGTCTGCATGGAGATAGATAAGTTTACTGCCATACTGTGGAACATTCCAGGCATTGCAATAACATCTGCATGGAAACAAGTAGGTTTCCATGAAAGGTCCACCAGAAGATTTTCATAGTTTAGCTTTAATTGCCATGGCAACGGTGCTACTAAAAATCCACAGATGTTGAACCTTGTCATTCTATGTTAGAGGTTGGGTTGACACATGTGCAAAATCAATAGTTCTCAAGGTGGTACGCCAAGTCCAGAGCAGGTTTGAGGTTTGTTTAATTTAGAGTCTATTGTATTTACATTTCTCTGCTCTTTTGAGTTAGTCCTTGTTTACACTTTGTTCATTTTTGCTGAAGACACTGAACTTGATGCTTTCTGTTTGATGTGAATACGCCCATTCATTACAGAGATATTAACCGTGAACCAGGTCAAAACATCTGTCATTTGATTATTAAAAGGCTACCCATTACTTCAGTATCAAATGATTGTATCTTTAGACCTTCATGATGTCACATAAATACAACCTTTAGACATTAAAAGGCCTGTCTATGTAGCACAGTGTTGGAGCATCTGGTAGTGATGCCTTGTATTCATTAAGCGACTCGCTCCAGTTTCACATTGTTTTAATCAATGCTTGTGTGTTTGTCTCTGTGTCTATGCGCACACACATAGAACTGGTATGTGTCCCCCAACCGCAACTATTAAATGCCCCAGCTCTATTTAAAAACTTACAGGGCCAGTTAAAAGAGCGCATTCATCACAAAAAACACGGGAAAACAAAAAAAAATCACATTTAGGAGAAGAAGTCTGTTGCTGCTTACAATTAAGAGTTGTTGGGAAACGATGTGATTGGAGTATTGAGAAATTTACTAATGGCAGTGGAATGTGGCGTTCCCATCATGCCCCACACCACATCTGCATTCAGCCGTATGGTGAATCAATACAAGGGGTGAGAAAAGTGAAAAAAACTCTACACACCATTTTGACATCATTTATATTAAAGAGGCACTGTGTAAATTTTTGGACAAGACAAGCAGGAAGTGAGCCCTCTGTCAGAAAAGTTACATAGCTCACATTTAATTAACTTCTGTAAAACTTGTGCATGTGGTTTTCATGTTTTCCAATTCCTTTATATTGAACTGTTTAATTTCAGAATGAGTAACAGTTGCACACATTGGTAACACATTGGCTGGGATGTCCCAGCATTATATTTTAGTGTTATGATCATTGTGAGAAAGAACAGGACAATTTTTGGATAATTGAGACCAGGACCAGCAGTGGTATCCTTCATCTTCTTTCCTTCACATGCGTGTGAACAGATTTATGAAACTTTGTGAATGATAAGTAAAGTTGATAAAGAACCATATAAAACAGACTTTTTTAGTAGAAACAGACTTTTTTAAGTAGTAGAATGTATTGGTGTGAGGAAACACCAAATTTCTTCTGGTTGTTTATTTTCTGAACACAATGGCTACTGTAGGCTGTACCCCATGCCAAAACAAGACCAAAACAACAGCAGTCTCCACTCACTAGAGCCAGTCTCCAAACAGACCAGTAACTGAGGAATAGAACCTTCACATCAACTTGTCGGCATAGCAACCAAGTGTCACATACAAAAGCAGTTACATTAACAACAACCATAGACTGTATATATGAATGGACATAGCTAACCATAGTTCCGTTCCAAATAGGAAGTGAACATCAGCACGCTTCCGACTCTGGCTCCAATTCACTTTACATTAGAAAACTGTGGTCTCTCTGTAACTGCTGCTGTCAGGCTCGTCATTATCGTCTTAAACTGTTCGTATTGACCTGCTCTACATGATCGTGGTATTTTTATTTCACTATTGTGTCCGTAACTCAAGCTATGAACATTAATAAGAGATAAATCAGGCACCTTCTTTACTCTCGCACCTTCTTTAGTCTCGCTAGCGTTAGCAACAGATTTGATTGACAGCATTGCTAAGTGCCCGCTCCCTGCTAAACCAGCGGGGCACTATGATACTCGCGGTCGGAATTCCAGATATGGAACTCGGCTCCAAATTCGCCCCTATAACTGCTGGCCTTGATGAGCTTCATTTGACTGGAGCCGAACGCTATGGGTGACTTCATACTCCCTTAGTCCACTTCTTTATACAGTCTGTGACAACAACGCATAAACAGATACTAGAACAACAAAATATGTCAACTCTGAGGTAAACACAAAATATCAAATCATTACAGTATTGTCTTGGAATGACTTGGTTTCAATTTCCTTCAGGATCAATAAACTGTCTGTCCATCTATCTAAATTGCTTCTAAAATGGTTAAGATATATATTTTATTCACTTAGAATTAGCCTATAGTGTGACCTGAAAAATCTTGACATCCCTAGCTGCAGATTGACATCTTTGGCGTTTTGGTCTTGCAAGATATGATACACAATCTCTGCCCGTTCCTATTAAATACACCCAGGTTTAATATACTTATAATGCGGTTGGATTTAGCTTAAAACATGCTATGTGTGGGAAAGGATATATTCAAAAGGCCAATGAGATAACTGTGTTCCTGTGAATGTATATTAAGAAGTCTGTGTTTGATGAGGGCTGAGGCTGGAGACCTTGAAATCAGTCCCATCTGTCTCTGTCTTTGAAGCGCTAGAGAACTCCCAGTCCCTTTGTCTCTCTCATTTCACACCGTTTAATTTCGCCTTTTATCTCCTTCCAGATCTTATTGTGGGGGCGTTTGGTGCAGGTGAAGTATCTGTGTACAGGTAAGAGACAGCTCAAGTATTATAAATTTCACCAGATATAACTCGTAATCATGTTGTTCAAAAACATACATTCGCTTCAGTTCAATGCATCACCAGTCCAAGATGTGACACTGGTGTGCTCTTTTTAAAATGGTTCCTTTTATACTGTCACTGTGTTTGTCTGTTTTAAAATAGGCCAAGAGTTTGTACTAAAGTTGTGTTGAATTGAAAAGTTGAATTACATTGACTATATGTGTTGTGTGTTATATTTGTTATGTATGTGTCTACAGAGCTCAAGCTGTGATCTCGGTGGAGGCTCACATGATCCTCACTCCAAGAATCCTGAACCCTGAAGACAGACAGTGTCACCTGCCTCGCACAAATGTTATGGTCACATGGTAAGATGATAATATACATATTCTAATACATTACATTCTAAATAAGACAACTTTCAATCTATGCTACCTTGTTCCTTCACTGACATGAAGAACAACCAGCAAGAGTCTCCTGCTGTTTCATTATATCCCACATAATTGCGTTTGTCTGTTAGGAACATGACATTAAAAGTAAAAGTTGACAGTTCATCCCAGCTCCAACCAGTTGCCTATGCCTATGTATGAATGTTATTTCCGAGTGAGTGATTAGTGGTGGTCGGAGAGTGGTGGCGCAGAATGGCGACCACTTATCTGTCAGATAGCCCCAGGGCAGATATGTTTCCAAAGCTTGCCATCATAGAGTATGGAATGAATGAATGAATATTTTTATATGACACTTTCATCAGTATAAAGAAAGATGTCTGTCATTATAAATACATCTGTGTGTATGGAAAGTCAGTGAGTAATGGCCCAGGTCTTCTGTAGCACTTCATAAAACACAATATAAACCCAAGTCATTATTTATGATTGAAGAGAAGAGAAATAATGATGAATCATGATATCTGAAAACAACATCTGCATCCAAAAAGTTATGTATTCCATGTTTTCTTTACTACCACAAGAAAATGGGTTAGGGGTCAATGGAACTTAAGCTATTGCCTGAGAACAAGATGTACTTCAATACATACCATGTTTTTATTCTTACAATGTTCGTGGTGTAACCACCATGCACTAGTTTGGCCCTATTTTCTTACATTCTTAGTTTTAAAACATACTATGTATTCTCTTACACTATAAAGTGCTGTTAAACCTAGTGTTTGGCAGAACATTTGAATAACAACATAGCTGCAGAGGTTCATGTAAGGAAACCTGTCAATTTTATGCAGATTCATAAAAAGCTATGCAGTGAAAGCCCTTTCAGAAATACATATTGTAAATTACACATTCCCTAAGACTTGTGACCTGTATTTTACCTTCACTCCAGAGACTACCATTATTCATGGTAGTAACTCAGAGTGCAAGTTCTCTTATATCCTCCAAATCCAGATCAACTTAGATTTGAAATTAATTTGAAACTGCATAATGCTATTTAGATTATATTATTGTTCCAGTGGGATGGCTTTTGGTTTTGAACGGTCTGGAGTTTGAGTCTTGTTAGGGGGTGAAAGGCTACGGTCCCTTGCTGCTCTACCACAGATCATTGTAGCTGTTGAATTATTGGATCTGTATGTCTTTAGAGCTGCTTGGACAGGAGACGTGTGCAGGGCAAGTCGCCATCATGGCATCTGCATATGTAGTTGAGAGCAGCAGTTGGCAGTGCTTCTCAACCTAATACAATTGGTTCAGATTGGTTCAGATTGACAGGCACTGCTAAATTGCGTAAACCACATTTGAGTTATTTAAATAAACCCTATACTTGAGGGCAAGATATGAAATTAGATATTACACCACATGCAGTTATAGGACAAGGTTGTTTAAAAAGCTTCAATGTTTTTGGAAACGTAGAGTCGCACAGCTGTTTGACAAGAAAGGCAAACATTTCAATGATATAATTAATTTCAAAACTGCTTATTTTTGCATATTTATTAACAGTATAGTTTTTGGGAGTGAATATATGAGATTTTGACATATGCAGTTGTAAGTCAAGGTTGTTTAAACAGCTTAAATTCCAAGCCGCTCTATAAAGGGGTTTGACAAGACAGTAAAATTTAAATATTAACTGGACTCCGGGGGGCAAAACTGAGACATATATTAAATCGTTTTTTGAAGGAAATATATGAAATGAGATATTATTACACATCCAAGGTTTTTTAGGCTTAAAGTCCAAAAGCAACACTCACAGTTGCAAAATTGTAAAAAAGTTTGATGACTAGTTTTAAATTGAATACTAAGGAGACTCCGGGGCTAAAAAACAGTTTTAATTATATCCAAGGTGAAGGTTGTGTAAATTTGAATATTTTTGGACACTGTTAAATTGCAAAGTGGGGTGACAAGAACGTAAAGTTTAAATGAAATGCTGAGTCGACCCCCTGGGAGCAAAAAGGAGACTTATTTATGCATATTTGGTTTGCCAGGAGGGCTAGACGGCCGTGTGTTGGGTGTTAAAACACAGATGCATTCTGGGGTAAATTACATACAGTAATCACTAACTTGGACCTGGGCTGTTGTGTGTAAAATGGTCATTTCCGCACTGCATACTGTTAAGTCTGACGTACAGTGCTCATTATGGACACTTATACTCGAGCACACCCCACTACACATGTATTAAAGACACATGAAACCACCTGTATGGGTCAAAATGACTTAAGGGAATAGTTTTAAACATTTTATCACACACAGAGACAGTTAGAATCCCATGTGTATCGCACACTTTGTTATAACTATCTTACGATTATTTTGTCATCTAATAATGCCCCTAATTGTTAACAAACAGCCATCTACAACATCTGCGTTTGCACTTCTGGGAATTGGTCCAAGCAAACAAAAATAAAATTGAGGTCTTCCACTTTTATGGAGCACTGGGTCTGCAGGCTTCCTTAAATTAGTCAATATTAAGTGCTCAGGGTTGGATGTGTGGGAGTCACTTTCCTCTACGTGATTTTAGTTGTGATAAAGACGCACAAGTGTTCATAATAAGCACATAAGTGGAGGAAATGCGGAAAGGTTTCTCAGTCTCCCATGTCTGTGTGCATGGCCGAGCCCCGAGAGATGCTCCGTTCTGGGCTAAAGAAATGAACCATGCCTTGCTAACACATAATGATTTTAGATTTATTGTTTTTATTTAATTTGAGTACAGAATACACACTCATTTAGACGTCCAAACAGCTCAGCGTGCTTATGTTGAGTTTTTCAGTTTTTCATGCCAATTATTCAACTATTTGTAACTTTGAAATGTCAAACTTTTTGTCCATTAATATATCACCATAAAACAA
Source organism: Periophthalmodon schlosseri (assembly GCA_000787095.1). Taxonomy (NCBI): domain Eukaryota; kingdom Metazoa; phylum Chordata; class Actinopteri; order Gobiiformes; family Gobiidae; genus Periophthalmodon; species Periophthalmodon schlosseri. The sequence continues at coordinate 68,717 of KN471247.1, read as the reverse complement.
GATGTCAAAACTAGCTTTCTAAATCTTTAAAAAATAAGTAAAAATTATAACAAATTTTGTCTAGTGTATACATTTATACAAATACTTAAATTGACCATTTTAATCATGGAGGACAGAAATCTCAGCCATTTAATGTTGAACTTTACAATAAACTGCACCAAATCGTTCTTATACAGGAAGTTAAATAAGGATGAATTTTACTATTTATTAATTTACCATGCTATGAAATCAATCATTTGAGCACAATAGCAAACACAACATACTGTACTTTGTTCAGAATCTACACTTATATTGATGCCAGCTGACAATCCATGGTTTTCAGAGTGATGAAAAATTAGCACCGTTTCCATAGCAATTAACAATTCAAAACAACAAAGTCCTCAAAATGTTGCTTTTCACATCAAGTCGTAACCCATGAATTATGACATCGCTTGCTGTATTTATTTTTTCACCTCTATGGTAACGCACACTAATAATAACATTTCTTTGTCTGTTCTTTTCCTCTCCTCCACTTCGTATTTCCTCTGCAGTCTGAAGGTGGACGTGTGCGCCGCCGTGAGTGGAGTGGGCATCCCCAGATCAGTGGGTAAGCAGCTGTGAGCAGTGAGACAAGCCGCAGTGAGTGGGTGGGATGGAGTCTGAGCCAGGACTAGTGTTTGGCTCATTACACAGACCTGCTGCTGAGAGACTGTAGTTCAGCCAACGCCATCAGAGAGCACCAGGAGCAACAATAAAAGGAACAATACAGTCATTTATTTATGTAGTGAGATAGTGATACAGGTGCTAGGTGGAGTTTTACATATTTTAAGGCAGGGCTGTCAAAATAAAACCCAGAATATACTGATCGACGCTAAAACTAGTGTTGATTCTCATTTCAAGTATTTAGAAAGGGTACACAAATGGACCTTTTTTGAATAGTTTTAGGATGGTCTTGGTCTTTTTCAGAACTAGTATAAGACAACAATACATTATTAAAGAAACAATTTTTATCTTGTGTTGAAAACCTTTGATTGCAAGAAAAGGCATTTTTTTTATCATCATTGTCGAACACAATTGGAACTGAGTATCACCCGTTTACTCAGAATTGAATAGGAGTTTGAAATTTTAGTACAACTCAAATTAAAGGCTGGGATCACATTTGCATATAACCAATAACCCAAAGCTAAACCTGGATTCAACCATGACTGAGCCAAGACTAGAGCAGGACCAAACCAAGTGTGTCTGTGTGCCGTGTCTGCATAGTACTATAGTTTGGTTTTACAGTGTTTTTATGTGTTCAGACCTGAAGGCCGAGCTGCACCTGGATTGGCTGAAAGGCAGCAGAGGCGGAGTCAAGCGAGTCCTCTTCACGGACACGCAGCAGCCACAGCGCATGGGCATCTTAACTCTGGGCCAACGCCATCCACAAGCCTGCATCACCTACACTATATATCTGAGGGTAAGTTAAGAGTACACTGCTGTAGAGGTGCATGATATTCGAAAATATGTAATTGTCCTGAGAATTGTTTTCTGAGTTATGTGGTCCTTATTAGATTTGTGACATACTTTGAAATGAAAATTAAGATTCAGTTCATACTCTGCATTTTTTACATTTAAAGATGTGCAATATAACTTCTCTGGTGGGAGTGGGAGTGTCTGCCACCTGTTTTTTTTCCGTGGAGAAGTTATTGCTTTTCCTGGAAAGATCCATAGTAAACTTGTCTTGCATTTAGGTGCTTTTATTGTTTACTGTGAGCAGGGTTGGCTCTCCGCAGATCTGACCTGTAACTGGGTGGGGTAGCGTCACCTGCTTGTCTCCTTGGATTTATTGAAGTTTAATGCCATTGTGTAGAGCATTCCAGGCAAAGCAATAACATCTTTATGGAGATGAGCAGGTGGCAGACCCTCCACCAGAGAATTTACATAATGCAACTTTAAATATGTTGAAAAGCACAAAAGAGCAATATTCACTGCTAAACTGATACAAAAATGACACAAATTCCAAAACGATGTAAAAATACCCAATGGAGTCTTCACCACTTGCCAACTGCTAACTTTTAAATCATTCAACAATACACATTATGATTGCTTGATAAATAAGACTTGTTTTTCAATGTTTTTACAGGAAGAGGATGAATTCAGGGACAAGCTGACCCCCATAGCTTTGGCTTTGAACTACAGTTTGGCTCCTTCTGTCCAAAGCAAAGAACTGCCTCCTGTCCTCAACCACTACAGCAGCACCTTCCTGCAAGAGCATGTATGTAAACCACATCTGGACAATCCTCAAGTTTACTTTTTGAAGACAAATTTGTTTTACATAGGGATTTTAGCGTCTCATATGGATTTTGTCGGGTATTTGCCAAGTAAATTTGAAAATAAACAATTGGGCAAAGATGGAACTGTGAGTCTTATTGAAAGCGGGCCCTTGAGAAAACACTAGAGCCATGATCTTTTCTACATAGAGGAGTGGGCAATATTAACTCAAATAAATATAATTAGATCATGTTTTTGCAATCCATTAGAAATGTGCCATAAATGTTTATGCTTTTGGACAGTTTCCCGTTTATTTACAATGTTGTCATGATACTAAAAATCGAGTTTGACATTATTCTGATACTAAAGTCTTGATACCCTGTACTGATTTTGATACCACAGAATAATTCATAGAATGTCATTTTCAACATAAAATAATAGTTTCTGATACAGATCAAGACTATGGATTCAATCATGTCCTGTTCATATGATTTGTGTATCTATTTTTTGACAACCCTACTCTAACCACAGGTAAACATTTGGTGACTGCTTGTAGATTCACTGCTCTTGTTTACTGTGAGCAGGGTTGACTCTCCGCAGATCTGACCTGTAACTTGGTCTGGTAGCATCACCTGCTTGTCTTCTTGGATTTATTTAAGTTTAATGCCATTCTGTAGAGCATTCCAGGCAAAGCAAATAACATATTTATGGAGAACCACAAACATTTAGTGCATCTACTGCTTGTAGATTCACTGCTCTATTATCAAAAAGCCATAGGCAACAATACGTGTGGATAAGACTCTATATAAAAACATGTCAGCTACAAATGACATGCATGCATGTATTGTGGGTACCATGCCTGGAGTCAATCTTTCCTTACAGTCTTTCCCGTATTCACCCCTCTCTTTTGTCTTGCAGGCCTACATTCTCCTGGACTGTGGTGACGACAACATCTGTATCCCGGAGCTGCAGATCTCCGCGGCGATGTAAGCCCTGACACAGCCACGCCCTTTGACCTCAACCTGTAAACACTCTCCGCATCACAAACCAAAACACAACCAGAAACGCCATCTGCCATTTGTCACCCTACATACCATACGCCTGTACTGCTGCTGTGTGCGAATCCACCTTTTCTATAGTGTTCCCAGCTGTAAGGTAACGCCATAGCAACTTTATGTAAACATCCTGTCACCTCGAACGCAATGGTATACATCTCCAAACACAAGCACGAGAATGAGGGGCGATAGTTGGGGTCAGGGCAAAGTCACCTCTCACAGAGGTGTAATAATGAGAAGATGTAGTGCTCAGTATTACACTTAAGACAAGCACCTTTCTTTATAGTCTTTTAGCTGTTTATTTTTTATATATTTTTTATCTTTATTTATACCGGAAGAGCCCAATGAGAGCACTCAGACTCTCCTTTTCATGGGTGCCCTGTTTAAAATACAGAAAAAATACAAACAGAAAAAACAAACAAAACAAATAAGTACATAAGTCCATTTAACACATTAAAACAGGTGCAGGTGTGAGTGTAAAAGTTTGTTACTTTATTATTTTATTATTATATGATCATGCACTAAACTTGAACTTGAGAGACAACACACTTTTTAGTATAAGAATATCACACAAATTTTGCCTCATGTTGCACCAGGGACACCTACGCTTCACCATAAGGTCCTAGGATGATTCCCGAGTAGGGCTGAGAAATATGGCTATAAAAATCGAATTGTGGTATGATCCCGTCACAATATGCTATTCTGATGAGACTGTCATATTGTTTCTGTTTAGTGCAGCTCTATACTCAAACTGTTTAGCTTCTATACACTTCTGTTACACTATTTTACACATTATTGTTTTTGTCATGCTTACAGGGATCACTCAGAGTTGGTAATTGGAGATGACAACCTTCTCACGCTAATCGTAAACGCAGCTAACCTCGGAGAAGGAGCCTACGAGACCGAGCTGCATGTCCTTCTACCTCCTGAGGCAGACTACATCGGAGTGGAGCGACGTGTGGAGGTCAGTACTCACTCAAACACACAGAGCTTCACAAGTGTCTGAAATCAATTATACACGTTAAAAGTAAAGCTCAAAAGGATGTATAGAGGAAATGGATTTACAGGCTTATCCAGAAATGATCTAATGGACTAATGGTGTAATTTCATCACTTGAGTGACGCCTTTGCCTCCTCGGGATACAAAGCAGGAAGTTACCCTCAGTAATTATGATCAAAGTAAGAAATGGGTAGTGTAGACAAAAATGTATTAAAGTAAGACTACATTACTGTAAAATAATATTATTCAAATAAAAATGAAAACTTGGGATATGAAATGGGGACAGTGAAAAAGTATTTGCCAAATATAGGTAGGTCAACTGAGAACCAAATTTTATGTAGAACAATGATTTATAATTTAAGTTCATGTCATTAAGTTAATGTTATCTAAGAAACATAGTGACTTGATGCATAAATGTCACAGATTTCTGTAGAATAGAATAGAATAAGTAATAAATATTAGAACAAATAAATTATATCTGACAGTAAGACAGTCCAGAACTGTTAGATCATTCTGGTCATACTTTATAATAACTACACCTTAATTAGCACATGAACAAAGATTAATTCATACTGAAGAAATTGTTTATTAAAGCAGGCCTATTATGCAAAATCTACTTTTTAGAGCTTTTAACCTTGTTATAGTTGTTTCCCCTCAATTTTACTCACCCGAAGTTGTATTTAGAGTGATTCATGCATGTTAGAGCAATCTTTAATCACTTATTTTCAAGATGCCATATTAAGGTTGAGGTACACTTGTCCCTCAGTGCCAGAAGCAGTGGGCGCGCAGTCCCACTCCCAGGGACCCATCTGATCTTGTTGCTAGACTTGGTCAGGACTACCTCAGCTGGAGGATTTGACCTATGGTTTATGTTTTGGGTTGATGGGGGAAACCGGAGTGCCTGGAGGAAACCCACAGACACGGGAAGAACATGCAAACTTCATTCAGAAAAACAGAACCTTCTTGCTGTGAAGCGTGAGTGCTAACCACTCAGCCACCATTGCCAATCAGTCCCCCTTTTCACCCCACCGGCAGTTTGAGCTTATTTTCAAGACACCATTTTGTCGATCACCGCCACCAGCATATGCCCACTGTGACATACTTACTTAGTTTTCCAATTTTATTTTCTTAATTGGTGATACCCGTAGGATTCGGCAGCGTTGGGTAGTCATTTTGGTACAAAAGAAAAAAAAAAAATCTGCTGCTTGCTAGCGTGATCAGCAGGTATCCATCAGAGGTGCTGACTCTTTGTCTCCCTTCGACTTGTTTCTTTTCTTAAGTCATTTTAGATTAATGTTGGGATAGATTATAGATTATAGCTACAGAGCAGACACAAGCACAATAGGGCTTTGAGCTTAGTAACTACTTAATTAATACCCTAACCCCTGAACTAAGTAGTTACCAAGTCTGCATTATTCTTGATTAAAAGTTATTAAAAAGTGAGAGAGTTGTATAAATACTAATCTAAAAAACAACAACTTTGCCAAAAATGAAAAGGGTAACTTAGAAACTGCAGTAAATTCTGACCATAGCTTACAGTACGACATCACATCCTGTTTTGTCTTTGGAGCGTGTACATCGTGAGTGATTAAGGCGATGCTATCAACAGAATAGGCTCCACTGGCAACTGCCCAAAAGCTCCTATTATGACTTACAAGCTGCATTAGTGACCACGGGAATGGATAGGGTCAACTGCGTGTCCGAGCGTGTGTGTGTGTGTGTCTATGTGTGTGTGTACATGCATGTTGTGTGCGCTAATGACTGTGTAATAGGGCTGTTTGATTGATGAGGTTGTTACTGTCAGGGCATTCATCACACTCCCCCTTCTCCCCCCTCTGTGCCTCCCCTCTCCCTTCCCCCTTTGATGGTGGGTCCTCCCTTGTTCTTGGCTTTTTTCTCTCATCTCATGCTGCTCCCTATTTGTCACATGCCCTCTTTCATTCATTCATTCGTTCATTCAGTGACACCTTCTCTCCTCCAGGCGCTGTCTCAGTTGAATTGTGAGTACAAGATGGTCAATGAGTCCAGAATGGTCGTGTGTGACATGGGCAACCCAATGGTGGCTGGAACACAGGTGAGATTTTAAGATCATTTTATGTTGAAAAATGTCAACTTTCACCCATTTTTCCTAGATTGAATAATAATAATGCACTGGATTTATATAGCACCTTTCAAGACACCCAATGCACTTTATATTGCATTATTCATTCACGGCTTCCCTGGGGTACACTGACAGACACAAGCCAATCTGCGCCAATCACTCACGCATAAACATACAAAAATGAAGAGAAGTCAATGGTCCCATTTCTATTACTAACGTAGACTGTATAAAGAAGTGGGCTAAAGGAGTGTGACGTCACCCATAGCGTTTGCTTGCAGCCAAATGAAGCTCGTCAATGGGAAAATTTGGAGCTGAGTTCTATATTTGGAATTCCGATCGCGAGTATCATACCAACCAAAGAGCCAATCCGGAGCGAGGCTGTTGAAGGTAGCGCCTCTTTCCCGCCTGCACTGCTGGTTTACACGGGGCGGGAGCTTAGCAACGCTGTCAATCAAACCCGTCGCTAACACTAGTGGGAGCGACCTCGGAAAAACAAGGCGTCTCATTTGTCATTTGTTATTAATGTTCATATTTTGATTTACTGACAAAATAGCAAAATAAAAACACCGTGATCATGTAGAGCGGGTTAATACGATCATTTTAATAGCAAAATGACAAGTCTGACAGCAGCACTTACAGACAGAGGGGCGACAGTTTTTCAATAGAAAATGAATTGGAGTTGATAGAGCCGGAAGCGCGCCCACGCTCACTTCCTATTTGGAATGTGGTGGGTAGTGGGTTAGCTATGTCCATTTATATATACAGTCTATGAACTATTTTAGACCAACTTTGCATTTTACAATTTTAAAAAATGTAAACTGCAGATCTACTTGCTTCAGTTTAATACTAGTACGAGTAAAACAAAGCATAATATGTTTTCTTTAAGTCAGATGATAGGCCCAACAGATCTGAGTGTTATCACCTTGACACACAAAAACCCAAGTGTGCATTGTCATTATTAGTTCTTACTTCCCTAAACACTACGTAACAAGTGTGCCACATATGTTTTACCACAAGACAGTTTTCTGTATTTGTAGTTTAAAAGTGCCAAGGCCAAAGGAGTGGTGTTTTAGACCTGAGGGTGACACATTGCATTCTGATAAATCAATTATGTGGTCATGTTTCAGGGTTTGGGGGAGGGGTATAAAGCGGAGAGGAGCATGGTGCACCTCAGCCCTCCAGATGTTTCCCATATTTAACTCTCCTTTGCCCCGCTGGACGCTCAGGAATCCATGAGCTTATGCAGAACATGCCTCCGCAGACCTCATGCTGACTGCTTTATATTGAGCTGCTAAATGATTCTCATCACTGGAGTTCACAGTGGAGCCCTTTGACACAGTTACTTAGAAAGCAGAGGGCACACTGTGAATGGTGAATTTTAAGTTTACTGAGGTATTTTTAGTTGGTACTTGGTAACAACAGGATAGTAGTAGTAGTAGTAGTAGTACTACTACTACTACTACTACTAACAGTAGCAGTAGCAGCAGCACCAGTAAAATTGATACTCAAATACTAATCAATGCTAAAATTGCTATCAAACCTAGATACTCATTTGAAGTAGAGCCATACCAAGTACTCGGTATGGACTGCTACCCTGAGACCAAATATCAGTATAAGATTATCTGAACAACCCTAATGGATAGTATGGATCAAAAATAGTTACTAAATGTCTTTCTATACATTATAAATGTTTAATGTTAAGTGTGTGATCTACAGCACAAATGACTATTCAGTATAAATACATATATAGTTTAGACTGGAATCTTTTCTAAACTCTAAATTATGGATATTTCATTTGTTGTAATAAATTGTTTTATATACGGTAATTCTAAACTATTCCACCATGATCACAGCTTTTCCACAAAGTTCTGCATGTAATTAATGGGTACAAAGCAAAAAGAACAGATTTTGTGGTCACTCTGCTTGACAAAGTCCATTGAAATGTGTAAAACTATTTATGAGTGTCTGTGTCCTCCTTGACAATACCCTTTAAGGCTTGTACTATACTTAACTCACATCACGATCTGGGGAGAGTTAAGGCTTTCTACAAGTCTTATTGCATTCCAACAATGACTGCATTTCTCTATTTGTTATTACCGACTTCATACAGCTGTAATTAGGGTTAGTATTTTTCTGTGTTACAGTTACGTTTCATCATATTGCCTGTATTGTCCTAGAATAGCTCAAAAACACGTTGCTCGTTAGTAAGATCTATACAAATTTATCTATGTAGTTTGTAGCGTTGCACCTAAAAACAAATGTACAGCCAGATATGTGATGTACAAGGCAATTTCACCAAAAACAAACCACATCCACTAGTTCTACTTTAAAACTATGAAATTCAGATAATGATAAAAGCATAAGTACCAAAAAAAAAGTATTGTTCTTGTAAGCATATTGTTAGCCAGGTATTGTTTAAGTACTTGTACAAAAAACAGAACAGTACCCAGCCCTGTAGATATGTTTTAGCAAATGTAGTTACCTCAGCTATGATCAGTCTGTACAGGCCACTTTAAGATTTGTGCATGATTTTCCTCAACCATGATGCATTACTTCCTTGGATCAGTCTTTTGAAATCCTCTGTCCAGTGTCCCTATTTGACAGTGATTCCTTTCTCTCCAAATAACTTGTTTTTGATCATTCTAATGTGTCCCCTTGAAGATGTCTACAGCTCCAGCACTCTCTCTCACTCCCTCAGGGCACCCTCGCAAACTTACTACATGCTGTCATATCCTCCTTTGACCACGCGTCTGACCTATTAGCTACATATAACCACACAAGGGCATAAGCAAGCTACATTGTTTTGCGGAAATGATGATGAAGGACCAAAAACGCCCCATGTGTTTTGGGTTATACTGGAGGACAGGGGATTTAAACTGAGGAGAGACGAGAAACTTAACTGTAGCTTTTAAGAGTACATCTGTCTGGACTTTGTCAGGTTTGATATTACTGTTGACCCTTTTCAAACATGGTCCTCAGCCCATAACTGAACCTGCAGTTTACGTGACGCGTTTACTGACTCATAGTGAACTCCTTTAAAGACCGCATGGCTTTGAAGAACAGATGCATCTCCTCTGCCTCCTGTCATCTTTTTACAGTCACTCCTCTTCATTTAACCCTTTCTTCTGGCTTTCTTTTTGTGCGCAGCTTTCTGTTGGTTTGAGGTTTTCCGTCCAAAGGCTGGAAGATGCAGGACCCACAGTCAGCTTTGACCTCCAGATCCACAGGTGAAGCGCCAGCCCATGCATATATCCATGAGTTACAGAGTGAACAATTAGGACTGTTGCTGTAGCAATTAGTAATTTAAAACAAAATATTACATCTTTTAAATGATCAACAGTCCTTAAAATGGCACCATATAACAGGAAGCTGAAACTCATGATAGTCATTGGATGTGTTGAGATTCTACAATATAATGAGTCATTGTCACACTGTCCGATGGGAAGAAAGATTTTTTATTTTATTTTTTTTCACGTAGCCTTTTCCTGTTATGAACACCAACTGTAAACTCAAAAGATATAATATTTTGCTATGTTTGTTAATTGCTATAGCAACAGCACTAATTTTTTTATCACTTGAAAGTTGAAACCCGTGGATTGATTTCATGGTACTTTCATATGGTTACGGTACATTTATTGAGTTGGAAAATGAGTCCACTTCAGTACATGGACACATCTCCAGATCTTGAAGTATAGGCTTGGTCAGGACTACCTTAAGCTGGAGGATTGTGCATGTTTTTGGTTGATGGGGAAACCAGAGGGCCCAGAGGAAACCCACCCAGATACAGAGAGACACATGCAAACTCCACACAGAAAGGCCCTAATTTACCCAGGAGTCAACTCCACGACCGTCTTGATTATCATATACATAACAAATATATAAGAAATATGACCTTTATAATTTCTATTAGTGATTAGATCCTGGATATCACTACACACCACCAGAAAGTGCACAATATCAAAATTCCTTCTCCTGTTTCTCAACTAAAAACAATATAACTCTACAGAATGTTGTGCTGTCATCTGAAAGTCACCAATACATTACATACAAAATCCCCCGCATGGAGTCCCTTACAAAGAACTAGTTGTAGTCCATGTAAATATGTTCAGTGTGTTTCCCAATGCTGTCTGTATCTGTGGTGTGATGAAGCTAACCGCGTAGACAGGACCAGACAGATGGCCCAAAGGAAGTTCACAACTAGTACCAGCTCCGCACAACATGTCTATTGTTTTTTTGTTCTTGTATTGATCGTGGTACACAAAATCATAAGACTAAGACCCAACTGTTACCAATGGCAGGGTTTTTCTCACTAAATGCGGTGATTTACTATGGGAACAACAAGGATGGATAGCATTAGGAGTGAGTACATCACAGGGTTATCTCAGAGTTCTTGTCAGAGGCCAGATTAATGCACTGATAAAAGGATGCTGAGGTTAGAGCTACCAGACACGAGGCCTACAGGGCGAATAAAGAAGAGATTTATGATTAGAGTGAAAGAAAGAATATAGTTAGCCGGTATGCTACTTATCAACTTAAACGGCAAAGGGAAATCCACTGAAAAGCATCCTTAACCTTATATAACCTCGACCTATCTGTGTGGAGTTTGTATGTTCTCCCTGTATCTAGAGCTGCTTGCTCCAGTTTTCCCTTCATCATCCTAAAAAACTTTGACAGTAGCCTAAAACATCCAGCCTCCACAAAGGTAGTCTTGACCAAGAACCAAATGGTCCCCGAGCACTGCGCTGCGATCACCCACTGCCCCTGACAGGTTGCCCCAGCGACTTTGAAAGATGGGTCAAATGCAGAGGACAGACAATAAGCAAACTATATTTGACTGTTGATTCATAGCTGGTAATGCTGTCTTGTTCTTAACACAGTTAGTCCTGTCACAATAAATACTATATCAACTTATTGTTCAATACAAGATAGACAATACAATTATTTTTGTTGGCCAGTATTTATTGTGGATGTATTTTCTTTGCATTTGTCCTTTAAATTTGTTTTTGAGTGATAATTCTGCTTTATATTTTGGTTTCAACATTGTCATTCATCATCTATATTTCCTTCAGCCATATATCGCACTTGAACATTGTTGTTATTGTGACAGGCCTAAGCACAGCACTGATATTGAACTGAATAGATGTGTGTAACTTGAGGGTCCGTGTCAACTTTGGATAAATTTTGATAAAATCAGGTTACTTTACAATTGCAATCATTTTTATAGGTCCTTGCTTTACAGAAGACGATTCCCAATATCACACCATAATAAATATCTAATTGTTGTGAATATGCAATTTTAAGGTGAGATTTTCCTTTTTTTTTTTCTTTTGCAGCTCCAACAAAGATAACTCTGACAGTAACAGCGTGACTCTGGATCTTTCCATTGTTGCCAAAGCACAGCTGGATTTACGTGGGTAAGGCAGACTTGTTTGCATCTCAAAGTGTTGTGTCTTTTCAATCAAACAGTGACAAATTCTACTTTGGCGTGACAGCCTCCCAACGATACGATCTGGTTTCACTCTAACGTTTTCAGGGTCCGCGGGATAATACCGATGCTTTTATATTGTTTGAACTGGTGGATGGTGTTTATACGCAGACGGAGAACAGCAGAGTAACACATTTTTCAGAATAAACTAATCATTCTGGATAGCTGTCAGAGTATGACATGGTCGCAGATGCACCCAGTCAGTTCAAAGATACAGCGCATGTGGGCTTGTTTGGGTGTGGTCAACTGAGCGCATAAACACAGGATGACCCGAGAAGAGAGAGAGGAAGACCTTTGACAAAATAACTAAACAAGGTTATAGCAATATTGTGTAAATGTGAGTTTGCGTATTTTTATTCTGGCCTCCGGTAGTGAGTTTTGCTAGTGGAGATTTTAATAGTTTAGAGGTACGTAAGTAGTAACACCAAGCGTAGAAGTGAAAGGTCTAGTCCAGAGATGATTACCTTAGCGCTGTGCAAGTAATCTAATTTTTGAAGTAGACCTGCCTTGAACCAATATTCACTCTCAAGTTAAAGGCACGCAAACCCACAGGCCACAGAGGACCGTGTAAGTTCACAGATATGAAGATATGTGCTAAAATGAAGGAGTCATGACCTGCCCAAACACGCCAGGACATACCATATATATGAGTTTAAGAAATGCCAGTACAAAATTATGCAACAAAGTTATACAATCTGACGGTCAGGAATTAACGACTAGTGACTTTGAAAATCGTCCACAGATTTGAAAGAAAACAATGATAATACTGTTGCCTTTCACAGCTGAGCAGTATTACATTAAAGAGCTCATATTACACTATTTTCTGATCTATGTTTTAAAGTTATTTTGTTGTTGTTTAACACACAAACCCTGCATATTTAGGCTGAGTTCTTCTCTCAAACTGAAAACACTTTCACTGTTCCACTTTGTGATGTCATGCAGTAATACAGGAAGTGCTCCACTGTGTTTTTAAACTCCATACATCTTCACTAGAATCATTTTGATCATTTCTGCTCTGGACTTGTCAATCTCTACTGAACTAAAGGTAAAAGTTAGCTGTTAACTTGAAAACTACCACTACATGACATCACAAGGTGGAACAACACATTTAGAGCTTTGGAGATGTAGGCAGACTAATAATAATAAAGGGTTATTCAAATATCTGTGAATGAAACAAAGCACAACTCTGGGTATGTTTTGGTGAGGTAAGATTATAACATGACATAAAGCTCACAAGAAGTTGGTTTTATGTAATATAGGACCTTTAAGTTAAACATGTCAGAATAAATATCCACAGACACATTTCGCTCTGACACAAGTCTCTCATCTCGTGTCTGCAGGGTGTCTCATCCCTCTCAAGTGGTGCTGCCGTTCCCGCGCTGGGAGCCCAAGAAGAAACCTGTGAAAGAAGATGACGTGGGCCCACAAGTTACACACATCTATGAGGTAAATGTTAATATCACACAGATACCTCCCTTTTTCACACTGAAAACTACACACCCAAAACAAATGAAATACCCATATACTGTGAATTTACACAGGTTATTTAAATATATTGTCTGAAGGGAAGAGATTTGCCAGTTCAAACTGATGTTGAAGGCAGAAAAGTCCAGAAGCAACTCTTTGAAAAATGACCGTTTTATGAAATCTGTCTGAAAGAAAGAATGACATAATAATAATAAATTACTAAAGGTGTACTGTGTAACTGGTCGACTGGAATGTTCCACTGTATGGCATTAAACCTCTTTTCATGAAGACTTGCAGGTGACGCCAACATGGCAAGTTACAAGTTAGATCTGTGGAGATAGAGTCTCACTCTCTGTGAGAATGCATGTTGTTTTTACAATAAAACCACCTGTAATTTATTAAATGCCAGATGAGTCTAAAGCCATACTGTGGAGCATTCCAGGCAAAACAATAATATCACTGTTAAACAGTAGTCAGATATTTAGTTTCTACTTCTACTGACAAGATGAAAGAGGCCCAGAATTAGAAGTGGAAGTTGTAAATCAAAATGTTTTCTTCAGCCGTTCTTCACAGACTAGCTCCAGTAGCTCCATAAAGACGAGAGCTCTGGCTGATCAAAGGTCTCCAGCTAAGGACTAATTGCTGTAGTAAAAGTAGGAACGAGAGGAGAGGAAACTGGAAGAAAAAGGTGGGAAGCCAAAAGAGGAGGGAACTTAACTGGACCCTGTGTAATGAGTTATAACTGCAGCAAGGTCAAGCAGAGGTACAGTCAAATAGATAGGAGGAAGGATACAGCAGACAGACTGGCGACAATAGGGGCTGTCAGTGTGTATGGGTAGGGGGCTTAGAATTACGCTGCAGTTAGATTTGTACTCACAAAAATATGGGGCTTAACTGGGATGTAACTTGTAACTAAACCAGGACTAAACTGAGACTAAATCTGGACTAAAACTGGACTAAAACAGGACTAAACCAGGACTAAACTTGGCTTGGGTCCAACCACTTAAAGCGTGAATGCTTCTCAACATTAATTTTATTGATCCACCATCCATGTTTGAACAATCCTGTATTGCAAGGCAAGGCAAAGTGATTTGTATAGCACAATTCAGACACAAAGTAATTCAAACAGCTTTACAGAATAAGAAAGACATCAACAGAATAAGAAAGACATTAGACATTGGTGTTGCATTCGAAATCGAAATTTCTGTTTTCACCTTCCCCGTATCTCCACCCATTGTTTTGCCTACTTACATAATTAGTCACGAAATTCAGTCTCATACATGTGGGGTTCAAAATGCCGTAACCGCTTTTCAACAATAAAAACACAAATAAAATCTTTCCACAGTTATAAAGAGGCAGGGCGTATCAGCTCTGCAGTTTTGAACAGGAAGTGAATGGATCTATTATTAAGCTGTTTTAGATCAATATGGCTGCTTACAGTGAACAAAATGCAAATAATGGTCTACACATGTGATCGATTAAATAGTAAATGCCCCAATAACGCTTAATATGTCCTCTTCAAGGTCAACACGAGGTACAGTCAAACAGATAGGAGTGCAGACAGGTTGGCGACAGTTTACAATAGGAGTCGTAAGTGTGCATGTCATTTCTTGTGCTTTTAAAAGGACTGCTGGCTCATTGGACCAGAGTGCAGCGGTGTCTGGCCTGTCCTGCAGCTGATAATGATTTTCATTTGCAGAACTTTTTCCAGTTGGCAGCTGCTTCTAGTTAGAGCGGACGCTGTTTTTGCACTCACAGAATTCCTGCCCCTCGGCACTTCAGTCCTGTTTTAACGCTAATGACCATGTCTATAAGTGCAGCGTGTAACAGACAGTGAGAACCCGCAAAGAGGATTTATTGAATTGATGGTTCATTTAGGCCCATCTCTCTTTTATCCCCTCTGATGAGCAGGTGAAGGAGGAGGTTTAGCTCGTCTCTTGTTTCAGTCCCCGGTGGAAGACGACTGCATTAGGATCAGTTTAACCCCATCGCAGGTGGGTCACTAGAAACAGCGCCAATAAAGACAAAGGGAAAATCAAAACTGACATCCCCGCTATATTTTGTCTTCCTTAATTTCTTTATTGAAGTGCAGGAGTGTGTAAGATGGTGTTAGTGAGAGAGAAAATAGAAGTAATAAATACTTGTGATTAGGCTGCACTGTTCTGGTAGTGTATAGGTGTGTTTGAGACCATTTACCAGAAAACATTTTTTAAGGTGGAAGTGTGCTACACTCAAATCGCTTTACATCAAGGAACCACTCACTCATTCACACACACACATTCATACAGTGTCTGCGTACACTGGGGACAGGATGAGTTAAGTGTCTTGCCCAAGGACACGACAACAGTATTCATCTGTGGGAGCTGGAATCGAACCGCCAACCTGTGGGTCAGTGGATCTGACCGCTCTGATGATGATTGTTTTTTGTTTTTTGTTTTTTTTTATGTTGGGAGCGGGATTCAAACCTCCACCTTTCGGATCAGTGGACAAACACTCTACCAACTGAGCTACTGTCGCCCTCACTTCATCATATTAGATCAGTAATATGGTTTAGTGTTGCTATGTTGATAGTTCAGACATTGTTTTAGGTTGAAGTAAAGGTTAAGGTTAGGCAAATAGTCATTCTGGTTAAGGTTAGGTTTCATGCTTTGTAGGAACACAACATTGTCTTGCCTTCACTTCCTGGAGACTGATCTCATTTCGTATGTGTAAGGAAATGTAATGCAATGGGGACTGACCGAAGAAAAGAAAAACAAATACATTAACACGTCATCACCATTTGTTGTAGTGAATTTAATTTTAGTGGCAATTTTGTACAGTTACATATATATTTCTGTATATTTATATTGTCAGTGGCGGAGTGAGCGATCTGGGGGCTCTAGGTGAATTCAAGTTTGGGCCTTTCCTATAATGTAGTTTTCCCCATTGTTTTTGAGATGCACATATCATTCTCTATTTATCTTAATTAGTGTAGACTGGAAACTTGAATTTAGGATCTTATTTGAACAGTTTAGAGAACCAGGGCTGATTTGATCAAATGATTAGCCTAATAATTTTAAACTGTTCAGAGTCAGAGTGTTTTTCTCTCTTTAAACAGACAGATCAAAGTTTGAAAATCACGTCAAATTTGATGCAGACAATTTACACTTAATAAACAATAGAACAAGGAACACTAGGCTCCTCGTATATGAAATAAACTCTCAGTCAGTGGTTATTAGGTTTTCACCCTGAACTGGGGAAGGTGACGGTTTCAGTCTAGACTTATTTTTTATGTGGGACTAATTTTCTGTGTGTAAGGTTTGGCAGCTCGTCCTCTTCCTGCCTCCCGGTCCAGTTATTATGTAGATACGGACCATTAATATGCACAAACAATGATATTTTGTCTGCGCGGCTCATTTAATATGCGGACACGAACAATTACGCGGGTATTTAATACGCATTCAGTGCATTCACTCTGCACTGCAGAGACACTTTTGCCTACCTCACCACACAGATATCCTCACGCCTCTCCAAAGAGCAAGAAACAGTCCAGTTGGAAGAGTTCAATAGTTTGATGCCTGGTCATTTTGTAAACATCTTTGAAACTGCTCCAGCAGCAACAGCGCCCCCTCCCACTCAGTGTGCCCTTGGACTAGTGCATTAATGTGAAAGGGAAGAATGCTTTGTCAGATAAAATGGATTTGACAATCAGATACTATTTTGATGGTGTTTTCTTGTTTAAAAGTAAAGTACTTTCATTTATTGTGATATTGAGAGAATATCAAATGGGTCTGAGGCCTGGGCCATTGGTGGCCCTGAAGGGCAGTTGATTGGTGGCCCCTACTCTTACCTAATGGGAGCGCCGCCTCTGTATATTGTATGTATCACAGCAATGTGTAATTGATTTATTTTTTGTCTCTGTTTTTCTTTTGTGTAGCTGCATAACTGGGGTCCCAGCAGTATTCAGGAGGCTGAGCTGCAGGTTGGCTGGCCAGCCCGTTTCCGCGATGAGAACCTGTTGTATGCTATGGAGATTCAAACTGACGGACCAATTAGCTGCCGGACAAATACCAGCCTCAACCCCC
Source organism: Periophthalmodon schlosseri (assembly GCA_000787095.1). Classification (NCBI taxonomy): domain Eukaryota; kingdom Metazoa; phylum Chordata; class Actinopteri; order Gobiiformes; family Gobiidae; genus Periophthalmodon; species Periophthalmodon schlosseri. The sequence continues at coordinate 51,314 of KN471247.1, read as the reverse complement.
TCGGCCTCCAGGTAAAAACATATCTACCAACTCATTTGAACAGACATGCTTTCACAACACTGTACTGTATTTTAGCATTGTAAGGCTGCAGTTTAGAGAATGTGACCAATCATTTTTCACATCGTTAAGACATTTGACCACTAATCTAACTTTCACTCTCGCCAAAACCTCTGACTGAAAGATATTTATTACCTTATACTCCTGGTTTATCCATTAGCGGCTCATTGATTGTTCCAACTCCTGCCCAGGCGTTTGCCAGTTGGTTTTAGAGTCAGCAGAAGAACTGCCTAACATTATATACTGTAGTTTCCAGAGAGCATTTAAGAAGAAAACATGGAAAAAATGAGGACGCAATTATGTCCTAAGTGAGATGTAATGACTAAGGAGTAGGTCAAAGGTCAGTTTTAAATAGTTTCAATCTTTATTTTTAATTTTTAGGTGTGGCTCTGTGACTCTAGTTGCTCGTTTACAGGGCCTTTAATGTGATAATATAGAAGTTGCCTTTAACAGCTGAATTACATCAATAAAGTGTAAAACGATGATTCATAACAAATATAAGAATTACTCATGCATCAGTAATGATATGTTTATAATAATTTGATCCTAAAGAAATCCATATTTTGTCTGTAGATCTCCACTGCTCAGGACACACCTGAACTTCTGGGATTTCTGAGGAACACCAGCGCCCCCCACCATCGCAGAAAACGGGCCATCTCCACTACTCACAGTTACACGGGCAAAACTCTGGTATGTTTTCAATCATTTACCAGTTTTTCTCAAACTTTTCACATCAAGTACCACCTAAGAATATGGTGGAACAGGGATGGGAAAGAGAACGTTTTAGAGACCAAGCAGCAAAACGTCTTCACTCTAAAACTTTTGTCCAGTTGACAAAATTGAATTTCTCTTTTGCTATGGATCATACCTGGACGGCTGAGGGATTACACACCGGCAATACGGATGGGAGTAAATGCAATCTTTACTCTCTTTCGAGCAAGGACTAAATTAACTCTCTAACCAGATTGAGCCCACACAGTACATGAATAAAAAAGACTTAAAATGAAAGACTAAAACTACAGAGGATCCTGAATACCCCCTGAAGAAACTATCCATACTTCTTAGTGACTAGACCCAAGAACTCTCTGCATCCGAACACTGAATTTTAATATGATTCATTTTAGTTGCCCCCTACCTGCATTGAATATTATTGGCCAGTGAATGTTGTGACGTCATCTGAAACCCAGCAATATGCTTAAATGTCTTCTCTATATCCATTTCTAACCTTTTGTCCCTTTTTTGCTTCAGAACTGCACAAACATCTCCTGCCTGAGGATCCAGTGTGTGGTGGGGAGACTGGACCGAGGACAGAGCGCCGTGGTCAAAGTCCGCTCCCGAATGTGGGCAGACACATTTCTACAGGTCAGTGCCAGACTGTGTTTAATAACATACAAATTATTCTCTAAAAAATGAATATTAGCCAAAGTGACTATGAATATTTATCTTGTTTTGAGTATTTGTACTAGTTTACAATTTACAATTAGTTAGTTTGTAAGTCAAGATTTTTTATGGGTTTTTTTTACATTTCAAACTAGAGTGTTTTAACTTAGAGGGTTGATGGTTCAATCCCTGCTTTGCATATGAATAATGTTTTTACCTGGCCAAGGCACTTCATCCACCTTCATCCGTTTGTCTGGTTGTGGTGCGTGAGTGATTGGCGGTGGTTTGGAGAAGTCACATTTTCAGTATTAAATCCCAGTACAGTAAGGAGTGAGTGAATAATGGTACTTACTATAGCCATTTGAGACGCTTATAAAGTACGATATGAATCCATCTTTTCTTTAAATGCCTTTTTCTGACACTGGAGTGGGTTAAAATAAGTCTTACTTGTTCCCACTCCATTTCAAGCATCAATCTTTCATTTGTATGAGTCAATCTTAGACTCAAGTAGTACCGACTGCATTAATCTTTGTACCGCTTTCTGTTTGTTCTGCTGTGAAATAAAGATTATTCACTTAAATTAAAATCTAATTATTGGTTATGGTAGTGGTCCAAAAAAACTAGCCTATGTGAAACAATCAATATTCTAAATTCAAGTAATTTTAACCATATATCCCTCTTATGCAGTAAAATATTTTAGAGCAAAATAAAGTACAGCCGAGGAAGGGGTCTAATGTCTTCAATGGCTTCGATGAGAAATGTTACACAAATGTTATCTTCAGCCTCTGTCTACTGCGTGTTTCTATAGGGCTTCATACTTTTTACATTTGAATAGTAGATCACTCCATCACTTAACTAGCTTCCAGTCCCAAATGAAGTCTTGGCCCGTGTATGCACTCAATTACTCTTTGTAAATAACATGTGTTTTCAATGCAGCATTTAACCACCAACTGTTGTGTTTACAGCGACATAATGACCCCTACATTCTCAACTCCACTGTGTCCTTTTTGGTCACTGCTATGCCGTACCGCGTCCAGCCCACGTCTCTACCTCAGCACACTACCTCGGTAAGATCACAGCGCTAAATCAATGAATATGTGAATAAATAATAAAATTAACTAGATAAGTTTCATATAAAGACAGTAAAAGTGACAACAGAATTTCAATCCAATATGGCCGACTTCCTGTTCATCATAGGCCACTGCACCAATTCAATCTTAGGCTTGTGTCATGGAGCTCTATCACTGATCTGAATTTCATGAGGCTACTCCAGAATTAGCCTGTTCCCACTCCCAATGGGGCCAGATTTGTGGTTGCTTTGTCTGTGTAGTCCCTCAGTCGTCCAGGTCTGATCCATAGTAAAAGCCGAAGTTAAATCTGTCATCTGGCCAAAACATTGTAGAAGTGAAGACCTTTCGTTGCTCATCCAAGCCGTTTCTTCAGTTCTGGACTGAAGTTCTGAACAGATTTAACTTCGGCTTTTATTATTGTGGTTGCTTTGTCGAATTGGTACGCGTCGGGCATTGTCGTGGTGCCCTTTTCATCAAATTTTTTGCTAGTCCGGTCGATTCTATGCCCCCATGTGAGACTTTTCATCGATGTTCAAGGGGTCAAAAATACAATTGTTTGGGAGGGGGGAATAATAAAAGAAGAATAAACCAATCAGGAACAATGCCCCTCGCCAGTTATTTTGTTAATGGCTCTGGCCAATAAGTCTGTCTGCTGCTGTAGTTTGGGCAGTGTTGTCACATTTTATTCAATTTTGTTATACTAAACAAAAGGCCTGATATTCAGTACAAATGTTGATACCACAATGATTAAAAACACTGCTTTTTAGACAATAGTTATTTTCCACACAGAATAATTAGGGTTAGGGTATAGCTAAAGACCACCCTAAAACTATTCAGGAAAGGTCCAATGTTGTCCTGTTAATGATTTTATTTCAGTATCAATACTTGTTCAGTTGAGTGTCTAGTTCCAATACTAGTTTTAGTATCACTTAATATCTGGGTATTGACAGCATGAATAGGTTGTGTTTACATGATGTCACAACATTCTAAGTCCATGGTTTAAACCTGAGATGGAGAAGAGTTACATTTTCTGAAATTGAGTGCCAAAATGCAGATGTTTTCATAGATACCAATGGGTCGTTGGTACCAAATTAGACAAAAACTGATACAAAGACTAAGATTTTCTCAGTCAGCTTAACTTTCTAACTTCCTGTGTGAACTTTTGACTTCATCAAACTTTATGGTATTCTTTTTTCTTTGTGTCTAGATGGGTACTCACGTATTATGGGGCACTCCAGATGTGTCCTTTGCGGTTCCACTTTGGGTCATCATTCTTGCCATTTTGTTGGGGCTGCTAGTGTTTGCGATGCTAACGTTAGCCATGTGGAAGGTAAGTATAGTAGTTGTATATATATATATATATATATCATCCCTTTAATTCGTATACGAAACTCTTTAAACTTATATTTTTGCATCTGCAGTGTGGTTTCTTTGACCGGGCGCGGCCACCAGCCAACGACGATGTTTCCGACCAGGAGCAGCTCACCTCTGATCACACGGGGGATGCCTAAGACTTTACTTCTCAAATACGGACAATAATTTGGGAAGAAAACGTGCACCTTCTGCGTTACTTAAATCTGTTGACGCTAATCAACAGGTGTTTGGGTTTGCGTGAAGTCCTCTAACAATCAGAGGGCTGTTGCACCAGTGAACAAAGTCTGGACATGGAGCTCCATTCGATAATCTGTCTGTTTTGACAAAGCAGCCAAACTGAACCGAATACAAAGGGCTGTTGTAGAGGCAAACCATTACAGACTTTTATAACAGCTAAAATGGTTTTGCGTGTGGAGCCATGAGACGCAGTAAAACTTCAGATCTAGGCTAGAGGTGGGTGATATTGACAAAAATAAATATCTCAATAATTTTTTCATTACCTATAACAATATTCAGATTATATTTTCATCAGGAATGTCCTTAATATTAATGTTTTGGTTGAGGTTCAAGTATTGCACAAAATTGGAATGGACCCTAAAATGAAGTACTGAAATGTCACATACCCTTTTTGAAGATTATACAAGATGTTTCTCTTATAGATTAGGGCTACAATGATTTCTTGGAATAATAATTGCATTCTGATAAATGTAATCGTTAACTGAACTATACAGACTCTAAAACAAAATGCCATAAGACCTTTTATAACAAGACAGCGGCATTGTTAAGTCAAAATTTCAAATAATAATAAATTATTCCAGATTTTCATTAATAACAGGCAAGGCAAGGTAAAGCAAGTTTATTTGTATAGCACAATTCATACACAAAGTAATTCAAAGTGCTTTACAGAATAAGACAGACACTGAAATCACAATACAAATAAATCAAAACGTAAATAATCATCATAAAATTAACATTAAAAGAGAAGAGCGCAGAATAAAAACCTTGTATGCACAGCTAAACAGAAACATACACCTTATTTGTAAATATTATATATATAGAAGCATTCAGTCACCATATATCAACCTTTATTTGGTTAAAATGTAATTAAAAATCCTAATGCACTATAGAAATAAACTAATCTACAAAATTATCGCTGACTTGTCAACTATTAAAACAATTGTTAGTAGCAGCCCTGTTAAAAATAGATTCTGGATATGCTAATTTTCCATTTATCCAGAACAACACTTGCGTGTTCCATTTCGTTATATCTCCCACCTCTAATCAAGGCACATGGGGCTGTAGTGAGTATGTAGGCTCTGTATATACGTATGTGTGGCTCTTGTGTTCCCTTGTATTGAATTGGACGTCTTCTTGATCTAATTTGTCCTCATTGTCTCACCACAGCGGATATACACACCAAACACAGAAGCAGCCACATGGTAAACATAAAGGGCACACCGCTGATGTATATTTATGAATGTATGTGCAATATTGTTGATACTGAAGCTTGTTTACACTGGCATAATTTTATTGTTGTTTTCATTGTCTCTGTATATAAGTGGTATTTTATTAGTGTAAATGAAAAACAAAGGTCTTGAATTGAGCACCACCATGTAACGTTTGAAAGCAAAAAGTAAATTATTGTTTTAAGAGAATGAATGAGTTTTATCTGCTAAAATATTTGTCCAATGCAATTCCTGCCTTGCCTCTTTTACAAATGTCTATGTTTAATCGCCACAGCAGCCAGAACTCTAGACATAAATATTTCATATCAAAAGCACAACCTAATATGAGGCGTTCTGTGGGACAATGTGGATTTTATCAGTGTGTTGGACTGATTGTAACCAGAGCTGAGACGAATTTGAAGGAAAGTCTTTTATGCTTGAGTCATAGTTGTGTTTTGTATCATGTGTGAACTTTATCAGAATAAAGTGGTGTTGGAGAACTCTTGTCTAGCTCACATTCCTTCTTTTATACTAATATTTTTTCCCATGTAGTTTTTCGTTCATCTAGTGAAGAGACTAGTCCCCTCTTGTGGCGAAAATGATGGCACGCGCATGTGTTATTGAAGGCGAAACAGTGACCTCTTGTGGCGCGTAGGTACTACTACAGCTACAACATTTGCCATAGAGTTACATTTGGTACTGAGCCTTGGTACAACGACTACAACCACGAGTAGGAATAATCGTAACTACTTGACTATTAAAATCATTTTATTTTAATTTTGATAAGGGTAATCGTTATCTGAACCAAAAAATAAACGAAATAATAAACAACTGATTTTCATCACTAATACACTTTATTCATAAATACTCTATGTCTAGAAGCAATTATTCAACTTCCATTTGGTTAAGAATGTAATAAAAAAAAATCTCAATGTACAATAGAAATAATCGTTTTAATAAAAATAAATAAAATTAATTAATTAATTTAAAAACTGCTGCTAAATTGCTGACTAGTTTTTTTTAATTATGCTTGTTAGAGGATGGGTGAAGACTACCTCTGCAACTGTAGTAGGCTTTTGTGTGTGTACACTTAAAGATACTTTTGTTATATAGTGTTGTGTGTAACAAACAACTGATAATTACAACTTTATTTATATTCTTTATTTTAATATATTTGATCAAAACCAAACATCTGAAGTAAAGATTTAACAGTTTCTGACTAGGAAACCTCGACACCATCAACATAAGGGAACATCATTGATACTTACAACATACTGTACGTTACATGGTAAAACATACATGTATGCTAAGCTTCAGATTTATCAGATAAACAGATCTCAATTACAAATCCCCTGATGGGCAGAGCTGGTGAAAGAAAACATTTGAGTGAAGCCGTAGTTTGTCAAAGAAACATTGATAACAATTCACTTTGATGAGCTGTACAAACATTATAATGGAAGACTTTGGCTATTTACAATTAGTCGTGCTGTACAATAAACAATAAACTCCATTACCCACAATTCAAAGTGCAATTCCAACACTCACTTCCTTTAGAGTGGCCACCTCCGAACAACATTATTAAAAGTCTAGATATAACTGAATTACTTTTACAACTTTCAACCACTGTGTTTCCAATAGTTTGTAATGACCTGTTCCTATTCTGGTGTGTGCAAAACATTCATTTCAAACCATTTTTTCCTTACCTAGGATTGGGCGATATGACAAAGAATTAATATAATCCTACAAAGCTAGACAATTTAGATTTTTTTTTCAACTTATGAAACCTTCTATGTTTATATTGTCTATAAGAAAAGCATGTTCTTCTCCTGAAAGTTCACACTTCATTGTGATTGGTTAAATCCACTCACCCAGAGCATGACAGAGATTGACCAATGGTAAATGTGTCGATTTCACCAAAATAGTATATTTTTACAGGCATCAGGTCATTATTAGTTTTTTATCGTCGTAGCACCCAGCCCTATCATGAAAGGGGGCACTGTGTAACTTTTTCAGTGTCTGCCACCGTCATGCCTTCATATACATGTACTTGGAATGTCCCAGAGAATTACATTAAACTTCTCCATGGAGATAAGCAGTGATGCCATTAGGTCAAGTTACGATCAGATCTGTGGAGAGGCAAGCCTGTTTACGGTAACATTGCATGTTTTTCATATATTACTTAGCAATGAAAACTGTAATCGAACGACTGCAAGATAAATAGATCTTTAATGCCAGACTGTGGAACATTCCAGGCAAAGCAGGTGGTGGACCCCACATCAGAAAAGTTACATAGTGTACCTTTAACACATTTCAACTCATCAAACAAACTTAACTACGACATAGAAAACACGTTTTGATGAGGCATTGGTTTTACATTGCAACAACAACCTAAGAGATAAGAGGAGAACAGTCACGGGGCAGTGTTTAGCCTGAGCAGTCCCACACAAACAGGAAACAGTCGGGTTCACAATAAAACACATTTGAGAGAAAGGGATTGTGGGTAATATTTGGGCCAATGGTATCTTTACATTGTGTGGTTTTAAATGGACATGTTCCCAAGAGACATTCATGATATAGTGAGATCAATACACACAGAAGTGCAGAGTTGACTTGATTTCTGAATTGTGATGGAATGATTGAAGAAGTCACTGTCACATAAACAGTACATAGGCTACATAAAGGTTAGAATATCTATACAAAGCAATGCTATACACTTTAAACAATCAATTCACTGTACAATATCAACACACGCTGGCTAGTTAGCTCTACAAATTTCCATTTTTCTTTCAAAACTAGCTCTAACCTTCATCAAAAATAAAAAATTGTTTGCCCAATATGTTTACATTCCCTGTCCTGGTTTATAATGCTTGTAAATGGACCCGCAGGAGGACGTAGTGGTAAAGTGAATTTAAACAGTCTTAAGAGCTGAGGAGACGGGACATCGCTGCCATTTTTATTTTGACTCTCTACCACCAACGACAAAGTGCTGCTGCTCAGAAAACGCACACACAAATGCACACACAAACACGCACTATTCCTGAGTATGAACTGTAGAAGATTTTTGGCGCTACTCTACTTGATAATTTAAAAAAAGTGAAAGAGTTAGTTGATAAAACAGGCATGAACTTGAGAAATGCATGCCGCTATTGAGGATATGAGTGTGGATATGAAGGTAGTTTAAAAAGTCTAAAACCTGGAGTGATTGTTATTGTAAAAAACATTATTAAGGCTATAGTCTGTAAATAAAGAAACAAAATGACAACATGATCAACTCACACACTTCAGGAATTAACAGAGACTTGCCTATGAAGCCAATTTAATGCAGTACGATCAGACCAGCTAATATATATATATTTTTTCCTCTGTTCAATTTTGGATACAGCGCATGCAACTGAATTATACCTGCCTGGGTCTAAAAAGGGGGGATATAAAGTGAATTTGTTCTCATTGGCCTAGCAAACCGAACAATTTCATAAGCACTGATCTTGCTTTTGTTTCTTACATTCATACCTCTTGATTTGTGGTATTAGATGGAGTCTGAAGCTACTAGAGGTTAACCAATATGTTGTTTTGTTTTGTCACATTTTGGAGCCAGTATCATGGCTGATTATGGTGTTTCTTCCCAAACAGTGATATGAAATTATTATAATCCCAGTAATTTAAAGTGCACTAGAAAAGTAGGCCTATTAGGAAAAAAAAGTTACAGCATAGTAATGATTTTTAGGCATTCGCTACAGCCGTTTCACTACCTGTGTTGTCAAACCTAGCACAGCACCCCCTTTTGATGGACTGAAAGAAAACACTGCCATAAAAAAAAAAAAAAATCCTTCATCTATTTCCTTTAGACACGTTGGTCTGAAAATACAGGCCAAGCAGGCAAGAGATTTGAAGTTGATAGTCAATAGAAAGGGGTAGCTAACAGACCCATAATTCAAACTGAACATAATTGCAAATATTGATAAATCGGTCTATCTCTGGAAGCTACATCCTCTGATCTGTCGAACTGCGTACAACAACATAGAACACACACACATACATTGCACAGCATAGACCAGCTGCTCCCATAGAATGACAAGAAATGAAAAATTCTAAACGAGTCAGCAGTCTCCAACCTCCACTCTTCATAAGCCAAATAAACATGAACTAAGAGTATGTTTTCTGCATTGGTCAGCTGGTTTGTAAGGTTTGAACCACAACACCACTTGAATAACAATATAAAACTATTAACATAGCTTCTCCAGAGCACAAGATCCACTCAGACATTCACTCTGCTTCCATTTCCCATTGATTGCACTGATCTCGAGTATAATATTTCTCTATTAGAGTCGCACCAGTATACTTCACTGCTGATATTTGATTTTTAAGAAACAAAGAGGTGTTCTGTATGTCTTTTGTACATACAGTTTATATTACAGTAGTCTGAAAAGTAAATGAAAAAAGCAAAAATTTCATCAGCGTTCACTTCCCGTACTGGAGTGTCCCTCGATGCTGATTTTGACGTCATGGGGAATGAAGGAGGGTTTGGGCAGAGAAGGGGGTGGTCCATCCTCCCCTTTTTCAGTCTGGTCCCGTTCAGGAGCTGACCAACGTCTTTTTCGGACAATCGGTCTCTGTGGGGTCCCATTTGTGTCATTTTGAACCACTTCCTCCCTTAGATCATGTCCAGGACTGTTCGTGGTTGTAAGGTCAGTGTTTGGGCAGGATACAGGGAGGTCCATGCTCTTGAGTTTTGCACCTAAAATCGGTCGGTCTTCTGGGAGTGCCCCGTTCCTGAGTCCGCGGAGAGTGAGAGACACACACACGTCGCCCACACACAGTTTAGCACAGGACAGTTCAAACAGCTGGGTGGTCCGGTCCGGGCAGCATGAAGACCAGCCCTGTCCAAATACAAAGAAGGGGTACTCCACCAGGACCTCCACACACACCTGCAGAACAGACAGAGGGCAAAAGTCAAAATTTATACAATGGAGGTCATAAGAATAAATAATTTTCCTACAGCGTAAACTCTGGAGTGGACAATGGATGGTTAGTCAAAGAGCTGACAGAGAACACTAAAAATATGGCATGAGCCAGGTTAAATTTCTACCACCAATGTAATCAAATAAAGATTGCAGGATATTGTTTTGCCTAGAATGTTTCTGAGTGTAGCAATAAACTTTGTATTTATTCAGTTACTGTTGTTTTTATGGCTAAAAAGTTACTTTGAAATCATGTATTCTTACTGTCTGAACGCTAACTTGGCCAGTTAGAATGACACGCATGTCTGTGGGGCATTCTAGGAAAGGCAATAACTTCTCCATGGAGAGAAGGAGGTGGTGGACCCTCTACCAGAAAAGTTACATAGTGCACCTTTAATTATTATCTGGGTTGTTTTTTTTATCAGGACAAAATAAAAAGTGGGACTGAGGGACACAGTGGTCCTAAATGCGTGTACAGCGTGGCAAATAAATCCAGAATGGCATGGTCAGCAGAATAGTTAATCATTTTTTAAACTGGCATAACAAAATGAGTTACCTGTGCTTTGAGCTCGCCCACTGAAAACTGTATGACCACAGCGTTGGGCGTTTGTCCACTATCGATGCGCTCCACAGTACTGGAGTCGATCTTGAGCTCACTGCTGATCTCGGCGCTTTGAATGAAGTCTTCTGTCTTCAAGTCCTCTACTCTCTTCAGCTCCCCGTCCGCCAGCTGAATGATGGACCCCCTCATGAAGAAGGGAGGGAGGGGCACGGGTGATGATGGGGAGGAGATGGAGGGAGAGGCCTGGATGGACACAGGTGCAGGAGAAGGTGTGGGTGAGGGGGTGGGGTTAGCGGGCGGAGCTGGCAGCGCAGGGGCTTGGGTCACAGCGGGCACAGCTTGGCTCCCATCTGGTGCTAGTGCTTCACACTTGGACAGCGCCGTGGCCAGATAGGCGTGGGGCATGGCCGTGGATATCTGCGGGGTAGTGGTGGCGGTCAGGGCAGTTACGGCGCGACTAACCTCCATCTCTGTACCGTTATTGGAGCCACTGACTGGAATGAGGAGGGACTGCCCGCTCGGGATGACCACATGTTGGGGCAGGGCTGTGTGGTAGCTTACGGCATGCTGGTTGCCGCTGGTGATGTAGCCGATGATGGGCGGTTGTGTATTGGAGTAAATGTTAGCCGGCATCTCCTCATGGGGGAGGGTCGTTTGGATAACAGCATGCGGAGCGACAGATTTTACCACCTCTGAGGATGGGAGGGGAGTGAACGAGGAAGTCCTGGCCACTGGTTTTCCTAAACAAATTCCACCCTTGTCAGTCTGGACTATTGAGATCTTGTTTGGTTCGTGATCAGCAGCATGGTTAGGCTGAGCGACCAACACTAAGGAAGTCTGCAGTCCTGATGAGTTTTGGCCATAATCCGCGGGCAAGAGGATGTGTCTGGCTTCATAACTCTGAACCGGCTGGTGGTTTATTGGCTGACTAGCAGCTTTGGAGTGCTTAACCACTTCGATCTCCCCATTCAGCATCGCCTTTCCCTCTAGCTTCTTTCCATCTGTATATTGGACGACAAGCTGAGAGGGGGCAAGGGTAAGAGTTTGGGGCAGAACAGTGGTGTGCGGGTGGAGTTGGAGATGCGTTGTGGGTGAAGTGACTGCGTTGCCACTCACAGCTAGTGGGGCGCGGTTGTCCAGATGGATGTACTGACTGGGGACTTGTGGGCTACTGGACAGCGTCACGGGCGTAAGCTCCGTGGGGGAGAGACCCATTTGAAACGGGTGTTCTGCTTTGGTGTTTGAAGAGATTATCGCGGTTGTGTAGCCCTCCACGTGAGGGCGCTGCTGCTGTCCCACTGAGCTGTTTGGCACTGTGTTAGCGTTGGTCGTGATAATGTGTGAGGAGATGTAGCCAGCGTACGGCCCAGAGCTGATAAACTGGACATTGGGTGCTAGTTGGGCTAATTGGATCGCCCCAGCCTGTTGTGGGAGGGCAGCAGGGTAAACTGTAGGTAAGGAGGCTAAAGGGACCGCGGCCAAAGCAGTGGAGGAGATTGAAGAGGATGGAGAGGCTGAGGAGGCAGACGACACAACACATTTGGGGCTTTCTGCGTCTCTGGATTTGCAGCGTTCACTCGCGACACTGGCTAGCCACGCTAGGTTCTCGGTGTGCAAACTCTCAGCGACCACTGCAGCCGCTGGGGGTGCCGTTGTAGCCATGACAACGGGACGCTGCTCCAGGGCCAGGATCTCACGCTTCTTTGGTGGCAGGCATCCATTACTCCGCTCTTGGTTGGATTTCATTTTGCCAAAGAAGTTGAAGGAGTTAAAGGTGAGCTCTTCTGGAAATAAAGTGTTCTCTTTACTCACTGGTTTTATGCACGGGTCAGTTTCTTTGTAGAAGAGAGTAAGTTTAGGGTGCACACTGATGGACAGGCACAGGTCTACAACTCAAAACAATGTAGAGACTCCAGCTCACTAGATGAGCTCTGGTCTCTTCATGAGGAATCATCTCTGGACAAAGTGTCTCCTTCACAAAGACAACCGGAATCTGAAACACAGCAAACAGAATAATTGTTGCAACAATTGTACTAAATAAATACAATTTGTTATAGTTCTACCAAAAGAAGGAAACACTTCATTTATAAAACTGTATTCCAAACATTTATTAGAAAAGTCAAAGTAATTCATTGTATATCCACTAGATGGTATCCTGTGTCACTTTTGCCACATCACATCACTCAAGTGCATACCTATTTTTGCCAAAAATATACACCCAGAAGAGAGGGCTATAAAACATTTAAATTAAGTATAACTAGATGTTCAATAGAGGTTACAGCCCACCCCAGTCTATTAGAAAAGCAAAATAAACAGCTAACACACGAATTTTGTTGTTTGTGTTTTTCCTCAAATTACAGATGTGGTAAAAAACACTATTTATTGCTTATTACTATTATTTTATGACCATATTTATTCAATTGTTCCTTTAAAAGATGATGTAATTAAAGGTACATCTGCATACACTTGCATTTAAGCAAACTAGGGTGGCAAAATCTACATTGAATTTAGAGTTATTGCCAAATTTTTTATGTTGTTTTATGTATCTATTATCCTTGTCTCTATAAATATATTTTAAAGAAATTATGAAATGTGTGGAATAACATCTTGACAGTGCTGCTGTAAGTGTCTGAGTGACACATGCTTATCTCCAGGTCACTGGGTCTTGTAGCTCATTAGCCAAAAGCACCTCACATCTCACATTCATTCATTCTTCTCCATCTACAATTCATTCAGTGCAACAGTCATTTTGGACAAGTCTAAATTAACATATTTTGGTGGAAGTTCCCTGTGGCTGCAGTTACAGACATGTTACATAAACGTCCATGAGGAAAACACAACGGTCGATATTTGGTCAGTCCATCAAACGCCCCGTATGAGATGGTTTAGTCAAGGTCACTGTATTAACTTAACACGACTCTATTTTTCCTCTCATTAAGCTAAAACAAAAACAATGAGCTGGACACTGAATAACCACGGCTGATTTATGATTTAAGGTCTTTTTTGTATCAAATTTGTCTTGCACATTTTTGATTCTACTGCTGTTGTACTCTGCCATTGCATAACTGAAATTTCCCCATAGTGGGACAAATGAAGCTTCTCTTATTATGTTATCCTGTTCTCTATAAACTGAAACATAAGGCAGTATATAAGGAGGTGGCTATAGGAGTGAATGAGAAATGACAGATGGAGGATTTGAGGAAAAAGAGGAATGAGAATTGATCAACAACAATAGAGCACTGCTTCTCCTGACCCACATATAGCAGAGCCTGCAGCATCGGAGCGCCATAGCCCCCTCCACACCGCACCGAGAGATCCCCCGTTCAGCAACACAGCCCTGGCTACGCTGTGCACCAACCCCACCTCAACCATATATTGTGTCTACACTGTAATGACATCACTTCTTACAACCTGGGTGCGCAGTTCAAGTGATTCTAGTAGCAGCGGCGGCAGCAGCAGGCGTTCAAATGCTACATAACAAATGCTCTTGAGCTGTCTTTTCCTCATTTGACCTGGACAAACCCACTGACATAATGTAAAATGACCTCATAATCGTGCCTTAGCCTTTTTAAACTAATGTATTATTAGATAGAAGCAACTAGAGCACTATGTTGATGAAGGAAGGGTAATGATAAGATTTAGAGGCATGCTACAACCCCCCATGCATCCGCTCACTGGCTGTATATTGTCACCTCTGAGACCCATCATGCAGTGGAAGAGACAGGCTACTCTCTGTTCACAACGATGCTTTTCAACAGCCAATGATAGAGCCAGCCTCACATGTGTTCCTCTTTCATACTCCCACACACACAAAAAAAAAAAAAAACCTGCACAGAAATAGGTCTATGTCTACAGCTAATGTGTATCTCGGACGATGGTGTCATTCAGGTGCGGTGACCCCAGTTATAAGCAGCCTGTACTATTAGCCCATCATATTAACTCATTTCTTTCATTACTAGTAGTCAGCCATGGCAATAACTCCCTGCAGCTATAAAACACTACCTAAGCAACCAAATGATTACTGGTTAAGCCACATAGTCTTGTGGTTAGGTTACCATGCAAACACTTTATACAAACAGTCTACTTCAGGCTGTTGTCACTGGTGTTAAAACAATCTGCTCCAGTCAAGGCTATATTCTAGATACAGTGCACAGCATACGGCTAAATTTAGAAAACAAAAACTTCATTATCAATCTGAGGCACTGAACAGCAGGGGAGGTAGGGTGAAATAGTCTATGCATGCGTACATTTATTCTACCCTGCATATGGGCATAGTCTAACCTCAATCCTATGACAAACATCGCAGCTTAACACACACAGCAAATCAATACAGTACATGGCTGTTTCTATCACCCCTGAGAGCTGTTTTACTGGCCTTTCCTCAGTACAACATTGGTGCGTGTCCCTTTAAGAGGCGGACCAACCGTGTAGCAGACCCAAGCAGACAGTAAGAGCAGGCAGCGGGTTAAAGCTGTTCTTTACAATGACTCCTGAGTTCTGCATCACATATCAATCCCAAAGTGCGTCTTCAAATGTGCCTCTGGGCAAAACACCTCACGCACAAAGCTTGAGTGTTGTAGTTGAATTCCTTGCACCTACGTCTCTCCTGAAAGATGCTGTGACTATTGCCTCCGGGGGCTACGGAATGACACCAAGAGAGTGGAGAGAGAGTGTAGTAGCGGGGCAGAAAATACTACTATGCCACAAATCAAGCACAAAAGATAGGACCCCCTCCTCCCCTCTTCCAGTAGCAGAACTAAGAATAGCTCACCAGTTTCTCCACAGCCACTGCTTGTAGTGCATGTCCAAGGATTCTTCTTGCCTCCCGGAGCGTGCATGAGTGCGTAATGTGTATGTGTTGAACGTGTCTCCTCTCACTCTCTTCCTGGATCTGTCTCCTCTTTGTGCTGCTGCTTTACAGTCCAGTCCTCTTCTGGTTGTTGTTGCCAATGCACCTTAGCCTTCTTGTTGTAGGTTTTCTGCTTTTCTGCAATGGGTATGCAATGGGTATGCAGTGGTGAAGGAGGTCCCCCACTTGCTGTAGCTCCAAGTCCTGCGAGAAAGAGAGAGAGAGACTGCTCCAACGTGTGTTATGCAAGGCCACCAGACCGCCAGCTTCTTCTCTGCCTGGCTACTTTGCTTCGCTCTGCCTCTCTCCCTCCCTCCCCTCTCCTTTCTCTCTCTGTACTCCACTGACAGCTCCTCCCCCAGCCAGCCTCATCAGCCGCATCAGGTATTCATTCAAAAAAACACACTCCACTTGGCTCAGTGCCCAGACTACGCTCACACAGAGAAAGAGAGAGAGAGAAAGAGAGAGAGAGAGAAAGAGAGAGGAAAAGAGGGGGAGGGCGCAACAGACGAAGGAGGGAGGGAGGGAGAGCAGCCAATTCTGTAGAGGGTTTGCTCAGAAAGGCTGCATGTTGTGGATATCTGAATAGGTTATTTACGCTTTAAGTATTACATACAGAAACACTTATATCATATACCATGGATTATATCATAACATCAAAGCTGTTCTAATGCACATTCATTTTCATACAGTTTACCACAAGAGGCAAATCTCCTCTTAATCTGCCCATACAAGCTGCTGGCTGTCCTACTATTACCAAAAAAAAAAAAAAAAGCAAAGCCA
>KN471247.1:0-34790 GCA_000787095.1 Periophthalmodon schlosseri | reverse complement strand
AAGCACAGCCTCTCTATTTGAGAGGCTGTGCTTTTTTTTTCTTTTTAACTAACTGCATTTTCTTTGCCAAGTATTGCTGAAACATGACCTGAGGAACTAATACAAGAATACCCTGAATTTCAGAGCATGTTTGTAGAGGTCTAAAGTACAGGTACAACACGATTTTCAATAAAAAGATCTTTTGTTCTTTGCTGAGGACATTCTGTTATCTAAATAATTGCAGCCTCTTTGCCACTTTGATTATTGCACCAACTCAAATTGCGATTTCAAGGTCTTAAGGCCTCACATCGCTCCTTTAGAGACACCTTAATAATTAATGATAAACAACTCCTCCCTCCCTCTAGGCACTTATGATGGCACAGTACTTATGACCAGCAAGTGTCACATTTTAGCTGGCTTGCATTTCTGATGGAAAGCTCTTTTCACATGATAAAACATAATTCCGTAGTCATTGTCACTCTATTTTATTAAACCGGTTTATGGATTAAGTTTATAGTATTTTGAATTAGTTTACACACAGCACAATTAGCTTATTCTCCAGCTAAGTACTCCTGATCAGCTCAAGTTCTCGAAAAGGGTCTCTGTGTGCTGAACTGTGGTCACCCAATGCTCCTGACAGGTTGACCCAGATGTATTAAAGGATGGGTCAAATGCAGAGAATACATTATTACAGGGACAATAAAATAGGCTTTACTGTAACCTTAAGTAGGCCTATGGATGATGCTTCTCTTATCCTTTTCTCAAATAAAGCTATCTCATACTTCATGGAGTTGTTGTAAGCAGCAGAAATGAAAAATGGCTGAAAAAAACAGCAGAATGTCAGTGTCAACACAAAAGAAAATGAGGTTTCTCAAACTTGAATGGGCTCACTGTAATATTGAGATCTGTAATAATGCTGCCTCAGTACGTAATAATAAAATAAAGTGTGGGAACAACACTGAAATAGAAAACACTGTTTGTTGGATATCTCTTTTTCTGTCAATACTAAATGTGCCTGAATGTGTCATCATGTGTCGTCTTATACTTTCTGACATGAACAGACTGAACTTACTACGTGGCACTGTGGTGAATATAAAGAATCATATTATTTGTATAGCAGACATATCGAAATACTGATTCAGGATAGGGCTTTGTATGGCTGTTGTTTTATTTTCTTCATGGAGCACAACTATCTTCATCTCGACTTATAACACTGTAGACTAAAAATGTAACTGTCAATTCTTCTCTGATTCACAAATAGCCTACAAAATGTTCTATTTACCTTATTGCAGAAAAATCTCTCTGTAGAAGGTGCAGTCTTGCGCTTTAGAGTTCCGAATAACAGAGCGTTATGTCCAGGCATGTTATAAACACATGGTCCATGGAGGCATAGGCGGGACCAGGAGTAACGAGGAAGACAGCCGCTACTACTTGTAAAAACTACAACTGTTACACGTGACCTTTTTTCTTTTGAGTCATAAGGTTATTATGTTCACTGGCTGCATGGATTGCTACAAACTGTCGTAAGGCTATGCTGTTACAGAGCTATTTCCTCTTGGGCTATAATTTAAGTAGCCCTAAATAGAACAAAAATTAAAAAATCACACAAACTTAACTAAATGTGAACTATTCGCATTGGCTACACATTACATGGCATAACATTTGAGGCAAGTTTAACTTTGGGGAACGCAGAAAACTTTCTATGCAGCCATGCGCGTTCGCGTTCATGTGGAGGCTACAGCGACGTGCGCGCTCCACACGCTGCGTGGGGAGAATGGGAAAGCGCTTGCTGCCATGGCAACAGGGCAGCTCCACAGTCTCTGGTCCCCATTAAGAAAGATGGCTGGCAACATCATGGGTCTCCAAACTGTGGAGGAGCATCACATTAAAAGGACCTATTGAAAGCCATTGAATCCAGCAGCTAATTAAATTGAGCTAATCTCTCAGACAGGTGAGACACGCTCCACTCCTGTTTGGCCTTTGTCTCGCTATGATTTACATGCTCTCAGCTGCACTGATCACAACAGGCAGCACACAATGGACACTAACTGATACAAAACCACTGATTTGTCATTTGTTTTTAACAGTCAATGTTGGTCATTATAGTTCAAAAACCCAGTGACTAGGCCTATAGATAAAATGAGCAGGCTACTGACTTGATTTGAAGATGTTAAGATGTAAGCAGGCAGTGTTTATTCTCTGAGGAACTGAGTCTATAACATGCAAATGAGAATGCCTCCTGTAAGACATTTTTAGACGTGTGGTTCAGGATTACATTTAATGCTCATTTTGAAAAAGTAAAAGAAAACTTTTATTTTGAAATGTTTATATTGTTTACTGTTAATACCAGCTAGACCTTGAATACTGTGACCAAAAAATCTAGCAGAACAAAACCGATTTCAGCCGTAGAGCCAATAGCCTGTTCATTCATCTGAAAATAGCAGACTCCTGCTTACGCACATCACCAGAACAGAGTTTAGGCAACCAAAGGATTGGTGGGAGTGATTTGTGGAGGAGGGATACAGCCACCAAAGAAAGTACAAGGGAAAATACAAGAATCAAATGGAGATGATGATGTCACAATTGAATGAAGCATAGACCTAATAACAGAAATGACAGACAGCCATAGTTGTAGCCCTAATATTTATTTTACAGATCAAAAGTAACTGTCCCACAGCCTAGCTTAATGGGGTGGGTCAAATCATTTACAATCAGTGTTAGTAAATTATTTTAAAATGACCTCAGTGACCTCTGCTCAACTACCAACTGCAGTGTAATTTCCATGAAAGACATTGGGGGGCAGTATTCAGGCTTTTTAGTTATTTCACTTTAAATAGGCCATATAATAACTTTTGCCCTTACATATTTAAATGTTTTCTGGCCAGTGTAGATAATCATACCTTAAGTGATGCAGATTTTCTTTTCATAGCAACGGTTACAGCTTATTTTGCTCAAAAGGCAGCATACTGTGTCTTTGCCAACGGAGTTCTTCATTCAGGCAGAGCCCAGCAGCCTGTAATTACTTGAGAGGAATATCAACAGGCAAAGTCACACTGGGAGGTGAAGGGCAAGCATAGAGCTCTGCACTTATAAACACTGTCTGCAGCTGATGCTAAGGACTTAATAATTTACAAAGATCTTGGTGTCCAGACAGGCTCTGCTCAGACTGTCAATAGAAGTGTGTCTTTAATTGTGCTTTTTACAAGGTTAGAAATATGGCAGTGGTCGAAGTACTCAATTTTGTTACTAAAGTAAAAGTACAGATACAGAGGTAAAAAGTTACCCAAGTAAAAGTATCACATGAAAAAATTTACTTAAGTGAAAGTATTTAAGTACCCATTTAAAAATGTACTTTAAGAGTAAAAAGTAAAAGTACTTTACACAAGTGTTGTTTATTTGTTAAAGTGCTAAATGTAGTGATATTGATTACAAAATGATACATATTTTTGGGCAACAGTAGAAATACGAATCAGTGTCTTAATTTTTCTCCTGGATTTTGTGTGTTTATTTTTGTTTCCTCAAAGCCAAAACTTGAACTCGAAAACTTTAGTCAGGATGTTACCACAAACATGGTAAAAATAACCTTTCAAATCATATGAAAAATACTTTTCACTTTTAAGTCCAAAAATGTAGTGGAGTAGAAAGTACAGATACCTGTTCTCAATGTAGAGAAGTAAAAGTAAAAAGTATCTAATGTAAAATCTACTTAAGTAATACCTTAAGATACCTAAAAAAAAGTAAAAAAGTACAGTACGTTACTACTTGTACTATCTTTCTGAAATAAGGTCTCGATTATGTTTGTCCCCAGGCCACTGTGGCTATAGGCCAAAATTAGGTTAGTTGCAAATATATTTTGGAATAAAATGTATAATAACACCAAGTTATAACAATTTGATACATTTTAATAATATACATTGAATCAGGGATCAGATCTATAGCAAGAATGTGACTTGCATTGTTAAATAAATCTTCTAACCATTCATATTTTTATCTTTATTACTGTGCACTCAAGGCTATGCAAAAAATAAACTGACCAACATGTTAGTAAACAAAATGAAAATCTACCACCATTTGGCTGGATAAGAGTTGATGTCAAAACCAAATCTGAACTCAAAATAAATGTATTCCTCATAACAGTCAAGTGTCTCCATCAGACTTTAAATATGACTGCACTGGTTCAGTGATGGAGAGGGGCGCACAGCAGAGGGGTCCTGGCTCTATAATCTGAAGCGCCATCTGTGATTGTCAGCTGAAACTGCCATTTAGTGGACCAGCCTCAGCCACTCTGTCAACACTTGCCAGATATTGGACACAGTCAACTGCAGGTGTGAAAACCTCGGCATCTCACGGATATAGTCAAGTTTTCCAGTCACCAAATCACCAAACACCAAACAGTACCATACAGCACAGTGCCTCCAGATTGAACACAAATATGGAATTCAGTAGAAATGATGTGAGCTGCTTTCAAAGCCACCCCTGTTCAAAACTAATGCTGGTGTAGTAAAATTAGAACTAGGTATGACATTTATGGGGCTGTTAAGTGGTGTAAATTTGTGTACTTCCAGGTCCAATAGAATTCCAGCCTCTAACACAGTTTAGACAGAATTTGATCAGGTACAATGATGTTTATCAGTGTTCTTTGGTTTCCCTCTAGAGGTGATCTTCATATGTAATTTATTGAAATACTTTTACCGTTATAAATCTAAGACTGAACTATCAATTTTGTTGGAAAGCTAGAAACATCTAGCTGATATTGATATATTTTGCATTATTAATGTATTTTATTATCCCATTTTATGATTTATGTCTATGGAAATCAGAACATTTGGACCGAAAATAAAGATGTGCTTTGTATACAGAAAAACTGCAGCTTACACCATTAGGTGCCACGATTTTCTACTGAACTAAAACCCCTGCAAAGGTCAGACAAATCAACTGAAATCAAATATGTAAACACTATTAAACAATTTCCTGAAATTATAATAGTTCTTTTAATTAATGTTGAGTGTTCAAAGTATCATTGATGTTACATTTAGAAAATGAATACTGATCACAGTAATACATTTGAGTAACACAACTTTTTAGTGAAATAGTCTGTTTCCAGCATATTCTGTAAACAGAAATTTAGTCACTTTTTTTTAATACAGACAAATTATATTATAGTGAAACTGAATGCAATTAGAAACAGTGATACATTCATCTTTGTGTGGTAAATAAATTAATGGGTTTTAATAACACATACTGTACACTGTAATTTGAAAGACTCATCCATGCACAAACACTGTCCAAGTTCAACCAAGTCAAAGTTTTAAAAATACAAAGAATTTTTACCAAACTTTAAATAACCCCTGTTTTATATAACAAAGTACTGTTTGTAAAGCACTTTTAAATAATAACACTTATTGCCTGCACAGCTGTCGCAGAAACATCTTTGGTTAGTGCCGTCATCTTACTCTGGAGCGCTTAACAACAATCGTACCAGCAACCATGTCATAGACAGTCCTGTTGTGCTGGAAGAACAGTAGCGTTATGAAGGCCGGGAAAAAGAAGGCAATCGAAAAGTTTTTGTTCAAAGCTCGAACAGTTGATCTGAAAAGCAAAGCCAAGGCAAATAGACTCAACATTGATCATTCAAATGTACAAAACTGAAAGCGATAATGAGATAAATAAACTCACGCTGAAAAGGACACATTGGTCGCAGGTACAACAAACACTCTGTTGGGTTGGACCAGGACTGAAGAGTCGCATGTTACGACCCTGAGTCCAACAAGAAACTTCCCTGGAGTGGCTCCTCCGGCTCCCCATATGCACACAATCTGTGGAGATAAAACCAGAATAGCAGAATAAACATATCTGTTATTTGTTCAGTTGTCTTCACAGTGGAACCTACCTCATAAAAGCAAACTAATATCCGGTAAACAAGCGCAACCAGCATCATTTTCTGTAGCTCCTCCATGGATGTGTCTTCATCTATTTCTTCTACTATAAAATGCATGGCAAACTTGGACACATCCCTGAAACAGTAATAAATTGTTAGAGATCAAATTGTTATCGACATGGACGGTATAAAGTCTTATACTCACTTTATTCCACTTAAGTGCATAATACTAATAATAATTGTAGCTTTGATGAAAAACAAAATAAAGAAATCCACCATTTCAGCAAATAGTCTTTGCAAAGGTGATGGAATACTGTATTCTCGGCCTGTGAGGAGAAATAACGTCTCGCTTTTAGACTCAAGCTATTGGTATGCGACTATTTTAACGTGTAGTCTACCTGGTCTCTGCACGTTTGCCTCCTCCTGCGGCCGCTGCGTCGGCGCTGCAGCCCCGGGAGCAGCCTCACCTGCGCGGCTGGTGGAGGACGGGGCCCCCGGGCTGTAAGGTGACAGAGCGAGACCCGGGCCGCTGTGCCAGTTGTGGGTGTTCAAATCCATGTGTGGTATCGACATACTGTTGGGTAATTGCATAGAGTAAGGATACATGGCTGTCGCGGCCAGCCAGCTCTGCCAGTGGACGTATCCGGAGTAATACTGCCACATCCACGCCTGAAGTCTCTCGCAGTATTCCGTGGTAGAGCAGCTGTCAGCGGCATCGGTCTTGTTTTCCGCATTGCTTTGGCCGCCTATTCTCCTCAAAACTTCATCTATGAGAGGCTTAACAGTTTTGGAGAAGGGCTCGTCTTTTCCCTTGTCGACACCCATGTTTGTGTTTTCCTCATCCGCCATATTTGAT
Source organism: Periophthalmodon schlosseri (assembly GCA_000787095.1). Classification (NCBI taxonomy): domain Eukaryota; kingdom Metazoa; phylum Chordata; class Actinopteri; order Gobiiformes; family Gobiidae; genus Periophthalmodon; species Periophthalmodon schlosseri. The sequence goes on along the minus strand of KN471247.1, from coordinate 28,077 downwards.
GATGGCGGCAGTCCCGCTGTCATATACGTAATACGTCATTACAGCGCAATCACAGTTCATTGATCACATGTAAATCACTCAAGATAAGTGCAACTTCGGCACAGGGCTCGTGTGTATAATTTATGCATTTAAATATTTTGATTCCCACAAAACTTTTGCACTTTTATGACCAAGCTTGCAATATTCCTCCACTAGAGGGAGGCAAAGCTACAGTAATGCGTATAGTGACAGGTTTTTTTGGCATCATGATACATTAGTACACCTGTCAAACATGAACTTCTGTTCTACTGGGGCTGCATTTTATTTAAGCAATGAATCTTGCCAACATTGTAGAACAAGAACTTGTGTTAGCCCATACACCTGTTTAACCAGAGTACGGATATAATGGCGCCATGCTGTGATCCCCTCATTAAGTCCTACTCAACCCAATTAAATGAAATTATGTTCACTTGCTTCACCTCCATGTCCGAAACAAAGGGTCTGGCACAAATGGGGTCACTGGCCTTACCCCTCGCAGGGATTTGCCCTAATGCACTCAGCCGCCCCTCGTCATAAGGCTGCCACTATACCAGTTAGAACAAAGGAGCTTTGAGCCACCATCTAATCTTTAACCAAGTCGTTCCGATTTCCAGACTGATACTTTACCCCAGCATTAAAAGACGTCTACTCCAATTATACAAGATTTAGTTTTATTGAGGACAAGCATTCTGTGGCAAGACATCTTGAGTACAATTTATGCCTCCTTCTCATATGTTCTTACTGCAACAACGTCGTCCATGGTGCATTTCTGCAGAGAAAAACAAACATTAGGAAATCAGACGTGCAAAGCAAAACTGGGTCCAACGCTAGACATGCAAAGGAATGATGGATGCAATTGCTCCAACAGGTGAAGTAACTTGGACCAACTTCGTTATAGTTGTGTTAATGTTAAGCCCAATTAAACTTACAGCCACTAGTTTTCCATCTTGAATCTCACGTTCAAGTATTGTAGTTTTTCCGTCCCACGTCTGTTTTTGCACGAGTTTGCCGTTCTCAAACGTGAAGGTGGTCTACAGAGTAAAAATCAGAACATTATTGCGCTCGCATTCAGCACATGAGGCGGATTAAGGGTCTTAAAACTCGCCTTTGTCTGTCGGTCGTCTGCTGTGGTTTCATCGAACTCCTCATTCAGTTTGAAGGAGATTTCCGTGGTCTTGAAAGTACTCTGTGCCTTCATAGAGATGACCCCATCATTCACACTAAACACAAGGTTAGGCTTGGCCATGTTGCCCATTTGACGAGTTGCAAAGCCCACACCTGCACAGTTACATGACAAATGAACATTCTCCATTGTATATTTTAGCAATCGTACATAATTTAGCATATTAAAAGCACTTATAAGGAACCTACCGATTGCCTTCATGTATTCATCGAAGTTGTCGCTGGCAGTGAGCTTCCAGGTTCCAACAAACTGTTCAACCATGGTGGTGAGTTTTAATAGTTTGCAGTAGGCCTACAAAGAAACAAGATGGTATCCTCACTCGGCAGCAAGACAGGGAGCAGAATGCACCAAAAACTCCTTATTTGAGGCCAGCTTAAACACGTGTTTAATTCTGACCGACCAATCAAGAGCGAGATCACGGCGTTTCAATGGAGATCAGACAATGAGTGGGCGTCTCCTTCAATTAGGCTTCCATGGATGTCACGGATGATGGATGCGTGTGTCAGTGAAGGCGATGGAGCAGAGAACCAGCATGAATAGACCCCGAATCAAATTAGGTATGTGCACTAAAACCAAGAGAAACTCAAAATAAAATATACTGGTTAGAATTGGTTTGGTAGAATTGCACAGAAACAATAGGCTACCGCTTATGGGTGCATGTGGAAATGTTTCACCAGAATACATAAAAACACGTAAAGTAACAATTTTAGACATGTAGAGTATTTAGGTTAGTAAGACAAAACATAAAACGGACCTACAACTGTTGCGGCTTGACTAGTGATGCTTGTGTGCACCGTAAGATGGCGCTATAAAATTAGCAATAAGATGCATGAATCATGAATCTCGTCGTCCCTGCAATTTACTACTACTACTAAGCCAATTCTAGGAATAACCTTTTTTTTTTTTCATAAAACCACATTGTTTCAAATTGAGTTTGGTTTGATAAAATTACTGCTAAGTGTTAGTAGTAAAATGCTGACAGTAGTCAAGGAATTTACACACTTATTGGCCAGTAGGGTAACTACCACATTTGGCTGCACTGCCATTTAGGCCTTGATGTTGTTCAATGAGTTTCTAAGGAAATGTGGTTATAAATTTCCACTATTTTTTGGAAGCAGTCAACCCAGATACGCCCTACTGACAAATGTGTGTTATTCAGTTATTTAGTGTAATTAACAGTAATGGAATAGGCCTCCTACATTATAACTGTGTCAACTCACTGACCTTTATTCCCAGCTAGGAATTTATACCTTTGGACTGTTTTAAGGGCGTTGAATAGACTTCTTACAAGCGCAGTATTTCTTTCTAGACTCACCGAACTGCTGACCATCACTGATAAAACTGGCAATTAGGGTGAGTGCTGGTGATCTCAGTTACATTTTGAGAAGACATATTTCAAAAAAGCTGTCTTAGTAATACATTTTTTTAAAGACCAAAATTGTGAACTTAAGTGTCTCAAATGTCGCTCTACTTGGACCCATAATCAAGTTATAGACCTATGTGAAAACAGTTGGAGCGCATATATCATGCAATGCCCCTATCCCAACCCACTAAGCCGATTAGTTGTTGTTCTGTCGCCCGGTGCTGCTCTGCCCACATGCAGATGCCATGGGACAGGCCTCAGAGCCCCTCTAATGAACATGAACTCTCCGTGGCAGCTCCAGAGAAGACTTTTCCTCATGGTTTTCATCAACACTTCAGCCTCCATTGATGGGAGAACAGTGGCCATGCACAAAAGCTGTATATACTGTACAAACACGGGGCCGAGCGGCTGCACACTGACTCATTCTTCGGTGTGTGTGAGAACGGAGGGGGACCTCTTTCAGCTCCTTTGTGCCGGTGTCTGTCAACAGTGTAGTTGGAGGCAGATCCCATTGTAGCGGCCAGTGTTTCGTATTGACACAGGGCCCCGCTCAGCTTGTTCCCAGGGTCCAACCTGAGCACTCATGAATAATGGAGAGAGGATGCTCAGGCCAAGAGGGAGTTTGCAAGTTTTTGGCTCCTTAAAATGCATACTGTTTGTAAACCAGCAGGTAGAAAATGGAGGCTGTTAATTAAGATGACTGCTACGTCACTTATGTCTTGACATTGCAATATCACTGTTTAAACTTGAGCACAAGTTACTGGAAGTATAGTGAACTTGTTGCAATAGATATTATGAAAACTCTTTCTTTTCGCTTTTTTCATCAGGTACCCTTCATTTGTCCAAGTTTGGAACTGACACAACGACTGCTCCCTCATGCCTGGATCTGGTAAATAACTTGATGCATCAACTTCAAATACCTAAAAAAAAACATAGAAAATGCATTTATTGAAAGTTTATTAACACTGATCCAATTGACTGACCTATGGACCTTTTTCAAGGCATTCTGGGTGGTTCCACTGTATTTATTTTTATTTCAAGCAAGATTATCTGCAGGTTGCGCTTAACATGTAAATCAATCTTTAACAGGAAAGGTGGGTGGTTTGTGTTAATAAGAAAGAAATCTGTTGAAACCCGTATGATTATTTAAAAAGATAGACTTTCAATTTAAATAAACCAAAACATACCAAAATATTCAAAACAGGATAACTAATTCTGAAGTTTGGCGTCACCCTATCTGTGGGTTCACACACCACTTTAACTAAACTAGAACCTGAACTAAACCAGGGCTAGACCAGTACTAACTGACTACTAGAGCACTGGCCTGTGGGAGCATCTACAAGAAATCATTCTTCCCCACTGCAATAACTGTCCTAAATAGCACCAAGTAGCACTGTTTTATTTTTAGCATCTGGTTTTATATTGTGATTGTCTGGAGGGATGGGGATGTTTGCCTGTATAAGTCTTGTTGAAGACAAATTTACCTTTTATCCTGAAATAGACAAATAAAATTCTATTCTGTTCCACTAAACCAGGACTAGAACAGGACCAAACCAAATCTACATTAGGACTGAACTGAACTCAGTATGAACGCGCCCTTTCTCTAAAAGTATTTATTGTGAACTATATGAAAACACCAGTTCAAACCAACAGGGGGCAACATTAAGATTATTCCTCTGAACAGATTTCAAACATCTGCTGCACGACTCTGCTCACATGCCCTAAGTGCTCTGCCCTCTCTGATGCTGCTTGGTGGGATGTTCTGGAGGCCCTGTTCTCCTCTGCTACCCCTGCTCCGTGTGTGTGGTAGGGGTCAGAGAGGTGCCTCCCGCTTGTGTGCGTTGAGCTTTTTCATGCTTTCTGCTTTGATGTTCTCTCTTATCCCTTCATCCCACATGCTCCCTGAGCCTAAGGCGCCTGGTCCGCAGCAGCACCCCGATGGCAGTACAAGGGGGGCCCACACAGAGACTCATTCAGTCCACATACAGAGGGGAGGCAGTGCCCGTGGGCTAGAACTACCACCAGACGGGGGTGCTATACTGTATACCATCCTCCGCGTGGCTTTTATGCTTTCTCTGATCCTGAACAGTGGGCTGGATCTTGTGTGAAAAACAACTGCCTCTGTGCTTTGAGTGTGGCCTCTGTCTCGACCCCTTACAACATGGGAAAGTGCCCCTCTCAGCTGGTAGTTATATAAAGCTCTCCAAAGTCATGAGAATCTCCAATAATACGTTTGACTTAAGGCCTCCAAAGTCTTTATCCTTGTATTCTCTATGGGCCATAATCATCATGCGTTTGTTATAGAGACAATTAGAAGTGTGTGCTTGTTCTTTGTGGCAGGAGGTGACTGTCATGCTACATTAGTCGTTAAGTGAAAACATGTAAGAAAACATATGTATTTGCGAAGGTCTAATCTCTAACACACTCTCTAACCATACCACACTGCACCTGCTGAGCCCAGACAAGGCAGCAGTCACAGAGGCACAGATGAATATGAGGAGTACTTTACACATGGTAACAGACCATCTGATCACATGACTTCCCTTTAATATTTAATGACACAAACTAATGGACAAGGTCACAAGGACTGTATCTGAGCCATACTGTCCAATTATTAAATGAGCTCTGTAGCATTCTGGAGGGGATTCTGCCACATGTCTGTCTCCATAGAGGTAGGTATTTTTATGCCATACTAAGGAATATTCTAGGCAAAGCCATAACATGTCTATGGAGACAAGCAGGTGACTGACCCTATACTAGAAAAGTTACATACTGCACTTTTAATGACATGTACTTTCTTTACATATGCATATAATATAAAATGTAGATATTTTGTATAAACCAACAGACTGTGTTTGTGAGGTAGTTGTATGGGGCAGTATAAAGGGCCAGTGCTAAGCGGCCTCTGCAGATCACTGGCAGTTTGACTGCACTGGAGAGTAATGGGGCTGGCAGGGCGGAATCAATTACTGGCCACAACAGATTTTCCCACAGGTCGGAGCTTGGGAACGCAGTACTTTACTTTAGCGCAGACAGCTGGCACAGAGCAGCCCCTGAGAGGAGCTGGGAGAGCTCAAAGTTTTTGATAAACTTGTAAAACAACATCCAACAGTCTGGCTGAAATTATCACTGTGTGCTGCATTATCTCCCCTACAATGTGAGCAGGTGCACAGAGACACTGCTGAACTATTACCTATATTTGCATTCAACTCCCAGTGAAAATGGATGAATTATTAGAAACAAGCAATATAATTTACCACTTGAATATACAAATGATGTGGTTTCCTGTAGCAACACAATGTGTGACATTACCAGTGCCTCTCGCTGTGGTCCTTGTGGACATAACGTGCTGCAGTCTCCTGTGGAGCTATTTAGGAGCTGGTCTTGTGATCTGCCTTCCTTCCATTGTGGCCCTGTACAAGTTAACTGGTAATGGGCTGTGTGGTGGTAAACCATTCGAACAATACGATTGTTTGTGCTGTGGGTAAAAAGAGCTCGCCCTGTTGTTGCACTGTTGTGTTTACTTAAAGCAGTGCAAGTCATTGTCGTCCCTTCTGTGCAGTTTTCTCCATCAAAGTCTTTCATCATCCACAATCAAGACCCGTAAATACTACCCCCTCGGTGAATAGAACTGTGGCTCAAAGATTTGCTGTTCTTTATCAATTTCCAGAATGAAACAGGGAAGTAAACATATCCTCCTGGCTTTACCTATCCGAGAGCTCACATGAATGCCAACAAAGACAGGAAAGTACTGAATGAGCGGGTGTATTATGGTCAGACAGTGTGAATGAGACACTGGTCTGGTTCCTACCCAATATAGCGCCTGGGTGCTGACTGAGGCTGCAAGAAACAAGCAGGAAGCTGTGGTCCATAGGATAACATTGTTGTATGGAAGCCGCCAGGGAGACATTTCCTTATGGCTATTTGAGACCAGCTTAATGGGTGGCCCCCTTTCATGCATAATGTGTCATTTGGTGTTGTGTTTGTGTAAACTTTTTTTTAAGAATGCTTGAAGTGGACCCCATATTGAACACATCTATTACTTTACTCCAGTACACTGATAGATAACATGGTATAACATATCAGCATGGGGTGCACACAGGATGCAGGAACGGCTGTGAGCATTGCTACTGCAGACAGCCCCAACGGTTGACATAGTAAATCAATCCTGATGGGAGGGGGGCAGCAAAGAGGAGGTGGAGGGTGAGGAGGGGGTCTGGTGGGCTCTAGTGGGACTGTCAGACACACTCATGTACTCAGGCGGCCGCAGAGAGACGGTGCACGGGCGGGAGAACACTGGACGGGCAGCGCTCACACGGAGATTGAGTTACCACAGAATTAGATCGAGGCTGTGGGAAACGGCACCTCCGACACACTCTGCACTGCGCGCGCACACACACACACACACACACACACACATGCACACAGCCCAATGCACACTCCACTGAGAACACAAAGAGTCACCAGGGGAAACCTCAGGGAAGATTGAGGAAGGCAGCTGGGCACACGCCAGGTTCAAACAAATACTTGCTTATACCTCTCAGCTTTCTGCACTACAGACTGGTGCCGGGTGAGCCTCCTGGTCAACAAGCACTCTACAACAACTAAATTCAATGGGAAGAGGCTTAAGTGAAGAAGGTTTGTGGAAAAACAGTTCTCTGGAATTTTGTGGAAAAAGAAAACATCCAAATTATTATAATACTGGAAAATTTTGGAATACTGCATTCATTTTTGGCAGTATAACAGTATTAGTTTTAAGGTGCACAGACTCCGTTGGTGGTTCAAATCTAGTTCCATCCAATCATCATTACATCCTTGGGTCAGACACCGCATCTTTCTCATAGGAATGTGGTGTGTGAGTATGGTCAGTGGTGATTTAAGAGTCATTAACACAGATTGGCAGCCATGTCTCTCGCGATCAGTCCTAGGGCAGCTGTCCACCCAGTACCACAGTTTGAGAACCACCGTACAAATGTGTATACTGCACACCACAGTCTTCTTTGCCCTATCATAATAAATAATGGAAAGTCACTCCTGATACAGTTATGAAAATATGTACTAAACGTGCAATATGTAACTTTTCAGGGGCCCACCACGTGTTGGTTTAGATGGAGATGTCATTTCCTTGCCTGGTATGTTTCACAGTATGGCATTATACTTATCTAAGTGTTTTTATTGCTAAAAACATGTATGGATGGGGTCACCTGTAACATGGCCTGGTGGCATGACCTGTTTTTCCTTATGGAGATAGATTAAGTTTAATGCAAATGACATTCCAGGCAAAGAAATAACATCTCTATGGTAACAAATCAGTAGTGGACCCCCTCCAAAGAAGTCACATAGTGCACCTTTAATAATGTGCAGTAACAATATGGCAGATTTCCAAATTACTTGAGTGCCAGATTATCACTTTAATCTAGTAATTTGTATCTCAAACTTTCACGGTTCCAGCCTGAGAAGAAGTACCCATCCCATAGACTTGTCTTGATTATGAACAGCCTGTGTCTCATCACTAGGTCTTTGGAACTGTGGAAAGCCTAGAATGTGTGGCGGAAATGCATGAAATCGCTAAAGATGGTCGTGATTTTGAGTGAGAGCGTGTGTTGACAGGGCCAAAGGGAGGTTATGTATGTGTCAGGGATGGTGTCAAAGTTCATAGTGCCTGTATCCACTCCACCACAGACTGGGGCTTGCATGTTGTATCTGTCACCAGTGCTACTTTGACATTCTGGGAACAGCATTTTGGCCCGCAGTTGCTCTCTCTCCCAGCGCATCACATTAACAGCTGACCTCAGGGACAGAGGACACAGACAGCTGCGCATAGACAGGGCACTGGTATGGGCAACACTCTCACTGACGGCCTAAGGAGACATGCAACAGGAAGTAACAAGAGGGGTCCTGTTCCCAAGTGGTTTGTGCCAGAAAATGAGAGACCCCCTTCTAAAACGGTATCAATTCATAAGGGAAATTACTTGGTCACAGTTGCTCAAAAGTACAATAATTGCAATATTAATTGTATAGTTGAAGGCAAAGGGAATAATAAAATTTGAAGTCGGCTTATTTAATAGAGCTGAATGGACACTTGTATACAAGATTTATGGCTAAATCAGTTTGCATTGTGTTGTTTATATTTCCAAACAATACACAGTCATATGCGATCAGTTTTCCTATTAATTTCACATATGTTCACCAAAGTTAGTTCCCTTTGCTATGATTATTATGAAATTGTAAACAGGAAAACCGCTTTCTGTACCTATTGTGAATAGAAATTGCATTGCATTGTATGTAATTTTGAATTTGGACATAATCCTGCATTGTGGGGCATAAAATGGTTTTAGCATCTGTTGTATCTTTTTTGCCAAAATACCAATATATATAGTAAATATAGTAACTGCGTCAGTGACGTGACGTTGGCATTTTTGTGTGCAGAAGCCACAACATTCCTAGTTATTAATATGTAAAGCTTTAAATTGTTTAAATTGATTTGTTTTATATCACTTTCACTGTACCAATGTACATTGGGAAGAAGAAACCAAATTTGTACGAATATTATATGTTTAAAATATTGAAATGTCATTTGGTGAAAATATATGTATCAGGGCAAAATGTGAAATGCTTCAAAGCTTGAAGAAAAAACTCTAAACTTTGTAATGGCCTAGTGTTTATTTGTAGATCTCAGTTTATGTTTTTCATCATTTTCAATAATATAGCTTCTTTTAAATTTTATTTAAAAAAAAATAAAAAAAATGTCAGTTTCACCAAATTACATTTTTAAGACGTCCCTGCATGCAGATTTTTTTTTATTTTATTTTTAATCAAAGTTATTTATAAGGGACATATACTAAATAATAAAATGTACACTTAAATATACCAGAAAACCGACACATTTTGCAGGCCATTATATTGACTTTTTTTGAGCATTTAAAAATTGCTTAACTGACCCAACTATAATTCCTCCTTGAGTGTATAATCTATGCTGTTTTTTGAACTTTATAAGACCACTTTCTCTTGTCTGTGTTCATATGTTATTCAATTGGGTTTGTAAGTAAAACATTTCTGCTCTTCTCTCCATCTCCGCAGGATGAATGGATCCATGGGAAGCGGCCCTGGTGCCAGTCAGTTGACCGGTTTGTGCCGTGTAAAAAGGGGGTTTCCAAGGAGCGCCTGGCAACTCTGAGCGCTGCGTGTTGGGCCTCCCGGCTGATCCGTGCTGTTGTGGAGCCTCACAGCTGACAGCCACAACGAACAACACACTCTGCTAATAGGCCATGTGTCCCCGAGAGCTGAGCACCAGGGGAGAGCCAGAGCCACAATGGGACCTGCTGCACATGAACTGGGCTCGCAGCGGGACATGGGGAGAGGGGCCCGGAGAGCACCAGTCTGACACAAACCAGAAGAAAGTTATATATACTTGAGACAGTGTGTGTACTGATACTGCTATAATAATAATGCCTTTTATAGTGCCTTTTAATATTCCCAAAGGGCATTAGTCATTCAGTCTTCAGTGCTGGTAAACTGTATTATGACCACAGCTGCCCTATACCGACAAAAGTGAGGCTGCCAATCTGCGTCATCAGCCCCTCTGACTACCACCAGTCAGTCACTCACTCACACACCACATTCATACAAAGGCGAGGTGGGTGAAGTGTCTTGCGACGACACAGTAGCAATATGCACTGGTCTGTGCTGAGATCAAGCTACAGACTCTTTCTTAGCTTCCAAGATTAGACAAGATAAGGTATTCTTAATGTGTTTATTTATGAATGTATGTAGGCCTGCATAATTCACTCAAAATAAACAAAAATGCATACACTGTGTTTGCCTTTCCCCACTTTTCCATCTTATCAGTGATTATTGTAAAGCTTACTAAGTTGGTTAAAAAATAAAAGTCTAAAGTTAATGGTTGTGTGTCTTTGCAATACTTCTACTATTGCTACCACTACTGCTTTTCTGTACTAATACACAACTCATTTTGCCACAAAGCTCACCTACAAGTATCAGTAGTGGCCTGCTCACGACATATTGGCTAATTGAGTTAGGCTACATTAAGTAGCACACATTTTTCACATTTCCATTTCACTTTTTTTCTTTACAGTGAAGCATTAACCGCTGTATCTCTCACCAGTTTTAAAACAGACGTCACTCATTTGCCACCTTGATTTCAGCAGGTCTAAACCGTGGTCTAAACCCCCCGGGAGCCCCGCCCCCGTCACGCCCCCTCGCGCACGGAGGAGTGAAGTGAAACAAATCTCGGTTTAAACTGATGCTCTGAGACCCTCCGCTCTCACTGCGCTCCGGGACGCACGCACTTCTCCAAGACGCTCTTTTTACGCGGGTTTGGAAAGCAACATGAAGCGAAGCCACAATTACAGCTCCTCGGACAGTGACCTGGATGATAATGTGGAGGTGGAGAAGGACAGTGGCGATGAGATTTGGTGGGTACTTTTTTACGGGTTTATTTTATATATATTTTCTACCTTTTAGACTGGTTTTGCTCTTTGTAACCTATTTTAGATTTGTTCATCTTTCTGTGATTGTCTCAAATAAAATACTAAGCTAATAGCATTTCATCTTATGGCTTTAGTCACTTGGATTCGCATGACTCCGTGTCACCAACTACCACCACGCAGGTTCAGGCCAGAAAAAGACGCAGAGGGGTAAGGCAAACTATCTTTGTCTGTGAAGTTTCCATCTGCTGTAGATGTGTTAATTATATATTTAAAATAAAGGGGTGTATTTCTCTTTTCAGATAATTGAGAAAAGACGACGTGACAGAATCAATAACAGCCTGTCAGAACTGAGAAGACTCGTGCCAAGTGCCTTTGAGAAACAGGTAAATGGAACATGGCCTAATGTACAATGGAGAAACTGTACACAGAAAAGATGAACAAAACTGGTGTCCTTTATTTTAGGGTTCTGCTAAACTGGAAAAAGCTGAAATCCTGCAGATGACTGTGGACCATCTGAAGATGCTTCATGCTTCTGGTGGCAAAGGTAATTACTGATGTATAAACTGAATATGACAATATCATGTGTTATGATCAGTGTTTGTCACTAAGGACTGTTTCTGTGGCAGGTTACTTTGAGGCGTACGCTCTGGCTAAAGACTACCACAGTCTGGGCTTCAGGGAGTGCTTGGCAGAAACGGCACGTTACCTGAGCATCATGGAGGGACGGGACAGCGCAGACCCTCTGAGAATACGACTGGTGTCCCACCTCAGTAACTACGTCTCACAGAGAGAGGTGCACTCTGGACTGGAACACTTGGCCTGGGGCCCTTACAGCTCAGCCCATTCACACCAGCTCCTGCTGCAGGGCAGGACTCTGGCCCCCAGGAGCAACAGCAGCTCACCTTCGTCCACCGCTTCCTCGCCCTCTTCATCCTCTGAAGCGTCCCCAGTGTCCAGTCTGACTGTCCTGTCCCACACAGACTCTCTCAGGGTACCTCCAAATGGGGCCCTGCCACTTGCCCTCACTGTCCCAGGGTCCAAGCTCACTCCTCCTCTGCTGTCGTCGCTCTCCTCCCTCACGTTCCCTCTGTCCATTGGGGCTCTGCCTTTGGTGGCTCCGGCCTCTCTGAGCTCCAGCTCCACTCTGTCTAAGCCGTACCGGCCGTGGGGCACGGAGATCGGGGCCTTCTGAATTGATCCATGGACTGAAGGTACCAGAGCTGGGCCACAACCACACACAAGAAAACACAGGATCTATGAACTGTTCTTTTGTGACGTGTGAATGGTTGTTAAAAGATAAAAGTGTATTTTATTTTGTGTTGTGACAGAATGAAGGAGTAAACATGTCCATTAATAAGTAGAAGTGCTGATGAGATTTGTGTAGATCAAGTAGTTTTGCCTTCTACATTTGTCGAGCCCACTTGCAAACTTGTTTCAGTGAACATCTAGTTTGAAAGAAATGCCCCACAGAATGAAAAAGATCTCCCTGACAGGGCGATGCTAATAATTCAAATGTATTTTTGTACCAATAAACACAAATCTGCTCAATGTAAATGTGGGATACTGTGTGTGTGTGTTTACCTACAACACTAGATATCACGTCTTGTGATGGTGCTCTCTGATAGGACTTCATATTCACATGGAGGCTGAACAAAGGGTAATAAGAACCTGTCGAAATGTAGAATTTATGGGCTCAAATGCCACCCCCTGACGATGTGCCAGGCAGGTAACTGAATCGGACTACATTGTTGCCCTTTTGAATACTCAGGAAATCATTAAGAGCTGGAGGAAATCCTTTACAATGTTGGCCTGACCTCAGCAGATTGGGTTGTTCTGAAATAAAGACAATAGTGTGAACAGGATGGAGACACTGGACTAAAAGGTAAGGAACAACAATAAAGCCTCGACTCAATGTGTGACAATATATATACATATATATATGTATATATATATTATTTAATGTTATTCCAATGTTATTATACAAGAAGGACAACAGATGTGTTTGTTTCTTCTTTAAATTAATGAGTGCGTTTGTGGTCAATGTTATGAATGCGAAGTATTTTGTATTCAGCAATGTTATTAGTTGACAAACAGCGCCATCTGCTGGACAAAGAATGGTCTTGATTATTTGTTTAGTGACAAGAACCACGTTATTGTTCACAATAGATGAATGAAAATCAGGAGACCTTGCTTGTCAAGATGTTTACATAACTTGTCGTTTTATTAGCTGTTACATTTTCCCTTTAAGCACAGAAAGTAACCCAAATTTGCATGCCAGATTTACAGAACCAATTGCTTTTTTTCATCAAAGCTTTAACAGAGCCAGTTTATGAAGGGGGAAATACAAGCAGCAGTGTGTTCATACCAGTGAATTTAAAAAGAGACTAGTTCAGAATGCCTCTATCCCTTTGTAAGCCCCTGACTGGAGCAGACACAAATACAGGTGCGCCATGGATAACTCACATTCAGAAAGCCAGACCAGACATAATTATTTTCACTAATACCGATACCAAGGTTGGAGCAAAAAGCACATTCCATTGTCCAAGACTATTCAGAGTACTTTAGTGTGGCATAACAATCCATCAATGATCTCTCAAATACAGTGTAGCCTATTTTACAAAATTATTGAGCAAAATGACAAAGGACGGTGAAAAAAACAGGTGTACAAAGAGCTGCTCCCTTTGGGCAGAAACATTCTTGATTCTAATAAAGCACCTCAAGGTCTATCTATAGAGAAAGTGGACACGTTTAAATGTGTTTGGCATTTTTGTTTCTATGTACGGTAAGTGTGGGGATATGGATGAGACAGTGAGAAAAGTCTGTTATCTACAGTTCACCAACCATCATTTTTCACAAAAGACACAAACACATGATCATACATAATCATGACATAACACAGTCAGTCTAGCGCCAACGCACCCATCAAAGGCCTTTCAATAAATGAAATAAATATCCACAAAGTAAAAAATACTGTGTTGTACATTTAATGCACTTCACTCAGATATGAATAAATCAGTCAAGATAAATACTCAATAATACTCTCTACTCTAATCGGTTGAATTTATTGTTACTGTAGTTGTATCCATAAATAAGACTGAAAGTGTCTGTACTAGTGATGCTGTGTGGAGGAGGTGATGTTCAGGACTCAGGGAGATGGAGTTTCACTGTAGAAGCACTGGGCTCATGCTGTCAGCTCCTCCCGTATCTCTTTGTTCCTGCGCACCACCGCGGCATGTCTTTCCTACAAAAAAACAAGTCAAGAGCGTGAATGTAGGGCTGCGGCTAACAAATGTTTAGTAGTCGACTAATAGCGAGTCCTGATTTTTTGATTTTACTATTTTTTATGATCATTGATGATTATTGATTATTCTGTTGTACATTTAAACTTTAAATTAAAAACATTATCAACCAAATAAAGGCTGAAATAAGGTGACTGAAGGCTTCTAGATACAGAATACTTACAAGTATGATGGAAGAGAAAATTGTGTATTTTTTTTACATTTTGGTTTGATAATGCCACTGTCAAGTTCTTTTTGTGTTTTAGATTCTGTATAGTGCAGATAACAATTACAATTATTTTCATAGATTTTTTTTTTTTTTTATAGTTGACACACTTAATTGATTAATCGTTGCAGCACTAGGTGAATGTGGACATTTAAATTAGTTTAAATTAGTGTTTCACAGTATTGTTTCTATTTAAGTCGACAAGTTACCAAAAATATTTTTTTTTATAGTCGACTAGTCACGATTAATCAATTAATTATTATGGTTACATTATTTTTATTATTGATTCAAGAGCAGCACTTTGTCTGTACCTTCTCGTGTAGACGCTCCATCATGGCGGCCAGGTGGGCTTCGCGGTTCTCCCTGATCTGGTCCATCTTCATCATTAGCTTCTCCTCGGCCATCCGGCTGAAGTTACTGTTCTCTTCCATGGCCTTGAGCAGCACGTCCCGCTCGTGCTCCCTCTTCTCAGCCAAGACCCTCAGCACGTGAGCCTCCTGGGACTGGAAGACAAGGCAAATATATAATGATATTTGTGAATAGAAAAAGGAGACTACAGGAGGAATTGAAACTTGTGACATCATAAAAGACATCTTTCATGACACTGTCTCAATCTGAGAATGGCAGAGCTCTCAATGGAGCTCATCAGTCAGTGGGACATTTGGTTCCTGGAAGTAGAAATGTCCTTTTCCCCATAGACTTCAGGAAAAAGATAAAGGCTGACCACCTCTGATGATAACAAAATGTTAATCAAATATATTAATTATTAGTATCTTCAGCTTTGCAGTTACAAAATTCTGATTAATATGCTGTAAATGAAATGGATTGCTTTATGAAGTTACCCCATAACAGATTAGCTGCCAACAGGCTTTCTCTACTTAATTTAGTTTATATGGGAAAATGTTACTTCTGCAGCTTTATTCCAGCAGCTGTTTGTTTGCTAAATAAGCTGTAAACTGCTTTGATCAGCACTGTGGGGCACTTTCATATTTCCAATGATTTTATGTCTGTATTTGTTAATTTGTGACTCGTATGTAAGTTTGTATGAAAGCCAACTCTAGCTGCAAACGGGTATAAATAAAGTTACCTACCTACCTACCTGCCAACCAGAAGTTCACGTCCACTGATAAGCCTCATTGACACACATAACTTTCTTTATTAAGTAAAAAGACCACTCCAAAACTACTAAATTACATTATTTTATATAAGGGTGAGGTTAAGGTTGAAAATATTGTCTCTGTGGAAAAATCTATTTTTAGCATTTGACCCATCCTTCAATGTCAGGAGCAGTGGGCCACTGCAGTGCAGCTTCGATGTTTTAATTCAAAATGGTGAAGACTCCCTCAAAACACTTCTGGATCTTAACGAGGAATTGGAGCCATTAAAATACAGTCCCTGACACATTTATAACACTGCAAAGTCCTTATAACCAAAATGAAAATAGTAATTCTAGATGTATTAAAGGACCAACTAACAGCGGCTCTTTTCTCACACCTGCCTGGAACTTTTGCACTGTTTTGTACCTCGTTAACTTGTACTATTTGGAGCATCTCACCTTCCTCCGCTCCTCTGCTGCCTCCAGCTTCTTCTCGATGTCCTCCAGTGAGATGTCCCTCTTGGGTGGAGAGGGCAGACCGGGGGACACCTCTGACACCGGAGACAAGGGCTTAAGAATCACCTCAAAAGCCTGTCCAGATGCTCGCTTGTCTATGGGTTTCACCTCCATGTCTGTAAATGACACAGTGACAACACCCCAAAAATCAATGTCCAATCAATTAAATCAATCAATAATTTGTAAAAAAAATTATGGATCAATACATTATGGATCAATACCTTCAAATTCACACATTAGGTTCTTGCGAGATTCTGGGTAAAAACAGGAGCAGATGAGGGAGAAGACAGACAACTCCTTCATCTTTTCTTTGTAGGCTGCAAGGAAAAACAATACAACATATAGATGAGTTTTTGAAATTGTGATTCGTGGACTTATTAATATGGCTTTACTCTCACAATAATCTCTGCATTTAAGTCAAGGAAATGAAGTCAATAAACCAGTTAACATCAGCTATCCGTCAATATTCTTTAGGAACCAAAGGAAACTGTTGTTGAATAATTAATATGGTGAACAAAACAGGTTTCATCAGGCTAAAAGAGCTTACAGTTCTTGAATGACTGAGAAATCGTAGTTTCTGGCACAAATGATTGTTCCTTATTCATGCTTAGTTAGCAGGTGGGTGGGGCATTCTAGAAACTTGCCCGAAGTACTTTTTAAACAAGGCACTACCTATTTATTGAATATAATCCAACGTAATCATTTTTATTTGTGTTATAGGATACATGTATTTATCTTTCAGCATGTTTCCTGATTGTGCATATCATAATAAATATTTTGAGTTTCAGCACTATTGTTGCAGAAAGCCCCTTGCAGTGATGGCTTGCCTCCCACCTTGTCATGCACCTGTTTCTTTTGCAGTTGACCATCCAAAACTGCATTTAAATATAATGCAGGAAAACACAGGTTATTTTTATATGACCATTCATTAAAAGGTATCATTTGACTGGATTGCAAACTGAATCCTTATCCAGAATGATACAGGACGCTCATCCCAAGGCCTAAAATAGCCTACTGTAAATCATGACAGACTGTCTATAAACAATAAGATTATTTCGTATATAATAACATCCAGGTTTGTGAGAAATGTGTTTAGACTATAGCAGTTTTTGTAAAGGGATGCTGATAAAACGCCCCTCGCCAGCATGAGGGCTAAACGCTCGCATCCTCGCGTCTTGGGTGGGGTCCGTCTGCATTATGCTGCATGTCAGACCGCTGTAGCATCAACTGCAGGTGTAAATAAGGAAACCTCTACCAACACCAACAGCGTACCCAAACTAAAACATGTAATAAGAGGAAAACAAACTATAGATTATCCAAATTATTCAATGAAGGACATAAAAGAAAGCAGACATGGATTGTTAACACACTGGCTAATTATATAGACTGAGACTACATTCCAAAACGCATAAAGACACACCAAAAACGTAATTTCAATTGACTAAAGGTGATGACAGAAATTTCAACTCTAGATATTTTAGAATAATGTAGAATGTAGGCTAGACTTTTGGAAAAGGCATACCACAGACATCAGGCCGAAAAGATGAAATAATAACCTATGTCCCCGTGCGCAATGCTACGCCTACGCATTGGTAAAGAATTGAATTAAAATAATGAAGGCTTACCTGCTGCTGTTTTGGCCATGCTGGATGGTATTTCTCCGCAGAGGATTGTGGAGCTGTATTCAGGTGAACAGGGATGTTGCTTAAGGCACTGAGTCAGCGAACACAGCGAGTCCAGATCAGATGGATGGTAGGAGGTAAGAGCGCGTGCACACGGACACTCCTCTTACGCGCAGACGCAGTTCAGCTTTATGCGACCAGCAGTGGGCCAGTGCACGGCGATATTCTCATCCCACAGTTAGATTATTTCTGGGAACAGACTGCAGAGTTTCAATAAATCAGCACCATTACTTCAGGACCGGTCAACAGGCATATTAGCGTCATCAGTGACTCATGGAGTATGAGTTAGGCTTACAGCTATAAGCCTAACTCATACAGTAAATACTCTTAGTAAATACTAGGCTATTACTATATGTTTGTTGCAAAACTGATTTCTGGTGTTATCAAATTATTAGAATGTCATGTTAGTAATCTGTGATGTGAGTAATCTGATTTCTTTTTGATTGCTCAGACCTGTGCAGGTTTTAACAAGGGACTTTATAATGAAAATGCATTGATCAGATCAGATTTGTGTGATCATATAAACACACAAATTTGATCTAATTATAGGGTTGTCTGATTATTCTAGTGATCTAATTTCTCCTGACCATGTGTATACCTACAGTGTTTTTTTCAACTGGTATTAAGCTGTTATAGTCAGGCAGCAGGCTTGGACTCTGCTGATATGCAAATTATATTGACAGGCAGACACATTTAACATATAAATTTGTGTTTTTACTGTGTCATAACATTTTGGAATACATTTATAGAAGTAAAAGTGACAAGATGACACGGCTTACAGTGCTTTATTTTTGGTTCATCTTTTATGGTTTATTAAATTGTCTGTGATATGCATGTTTAGCCTCCTACTTCACCAGGACAAGTCTTATATAACAACCTGAGAGTTCAATAAATTAATAATAATGTATCATAATAATGCATCATCATCATCATCATCATATAAGCATTAATATAATTATATATTACAAATTTTATTTTTATATTAAAAACCTCTGTAATATAGCCATAGGATTAAGACCACAGCGTGAAAGGAAAGGCAAAAGAATAAAATATTTTAAAACAACAGTTCTTTTTATCTATAATATATCTGAATATACTATTTGCACTTTGGTGTTAACTGTCCTTCTTGTTGGTGAGGTGTTTCTTGATGTAGTGGCCGACCAGGATCTGCGGCCGCTGTTGGTAATTGTTAAGGACGTCATGAGAGCTCGTGAGCTGATCTCCTTTAAGACGGTCCAGGATTGTGACACACACCACAGCCGCTAGACAAGCACAAATATGTTAATATAAATTACATTGCAATAACATTTGATGTTATGCAGGACTTGAATGTAAGACTTGGTTTCTTACCACGCAGGCCACTCATCTTGCACATAGCAGCAAAAACAGATGACTCCATTTCAATGTTCCACACTCCAGCTTTTTGGGCGTTATGGAGATATTCTTGTTTATCTTCCTCAGTGTACGAGCAGAAAGCACCATCCAGACGGGCTTGACCTAAGCAAAGCCAATGTCTTCTGTAAATAACACAGTTTTAGCTTTTCATCTGGCATCACAATGAGTGGATTTACCTTCATAAAAGTCCATGGTACACATGGTGTTTCCCAACCGTGTGTCAAACTGGTTTAACTCTTTGCTGCACTCCAGCAACTCCTGGGCCAGCCCTGAGTCAAGATCTGTGTTACGCATTACAGTCTTACCAAGTATCACCTGCTCAAACTTTGGCAGAAAATTAGCATCAACCGACTGTTTGGTGATGACAACAGTGCCTGGTTCAAGCCCTAAAAACAGACAACATAAGAAGAGCAAATATAGAACAGCAGAAGTTGTGTTTTTGCTTATATTGTGCTTATGAATGTACCTACCTATTCCACCTGAGGTCCCAATGCGGAAAATTGTAACATCAGTGCAGTGTGCATGATGGAGTAGCTTTATTAGCTCATGTAACATTATGGAGATGGAGGGAATCCCCATCCCATGCTGGAAAACAAACAGGTTACCCCTTTTGGTGTGTGTTGCAAAAATAGAACAGATCATAACTAACATATTTTCAAATTATTTGCTTACACTAACTGACAGTACAGGCCCAATCTTGTACATGGCATAGCGGTCAGTTCCAGCACAGATATTTGGATATTCTGCTTTGGGGTCCTCCATCCCAAGTACACTGGCAATGTATTCAATGAAAGATTTCATTCTCCACGGACTGCCACCAACACAAACAAACTAAAATGTACACAAAACATCAACGTATATACATGTACGGTAAATTAGACAAAAACATAAGGCAAAAACCATATTCTTACTTTAACATCGCCAAACATAGCAGGAAGGTCATGGGTTTCTGTTCCGAGACTGAAGTGATAGAGAACATCATCTTTCAATCCATCCAGGTGAGGGTTATGCACAAGTATAGGCCTATGAAAATAAAGAAATTTACAAGTTAACCTCTGGACATAATAACACTGTAAAGCACCTGCCACTGGGTTTATATTGTTTTATTATGTTACAAAATGTATTATTTTATTGCAATATTGTGTGGAAATAAAACTGTGTGTAGGAGTAAGCTCAGGGTGCTGTGCACAAATGCTTTACAAAAATCTATATATTGAATTTGGGGTAGATCAATAGACATAGGCTTCTGCAGGAACAGTACAAAACAGTTTAGTAATTATGAATTGTTAGGGCCGTTGCCATAGCGATTTAAAGCTAAATGTTATTATATACCTATATCTTTTGAATGGGAAAATGTACTTTAAAATGTACAGGAAATAAAAACAGGAAGCTGTCACCCATTAATACGCAATAAAACGTATCATGCCTCCACAGTATAAGTCCTTAGCTATCAAATTCAATAATATCATAACTACTTCATAGAGACTATTGTACCTTTAGTTATTAATTACAATGTCTTAGCGGCGTTTTGATTTTTACCAAAGAGTCAGTGTTCATATGGCAAAGTCAGCAAGAATGCCATAAAACAGACACTGTTTATAAAGGGTGAATAAAAAGTAACTGAAATACATCCACTGACAAGGCTATAATTAAACATGTAGCCTAAATATAAAGCAAAAGAAACGAGAATTCAGGTACGTGACCGGAAATCCTTACGTAGTGAATGACGCTGGTCGCTGTCCGTCCCTTGAATCCATCTTCTTGAAAATATTCAACAAATTAACCAGATAAAAATGATCTCAGAGATATAAAATCAATCAATAACAGTTTGTCGACGGTAGAAAGACTAGGATATCCTGAATGAATAGACGAGGAAATGGATAGGTGGATATTTTTCCCCAAATTTCCCTGGATCAAACAAAGCAAGTTGTCTTTACGCACCTACAGCCAACCCCAAAACACTTAGACTGACTAAAGTAAATAAAACAAAATGTTTCTGCGAAGAATGACCTCTATTGCCTTCGCTACTGAAATTAATTTCGCTAAGTGAGCACGAAGCACCTCCCATTACCGTGACGTCAGCACCTCCATGAGCATGCGGTTCCATAATCCCACCTTTGTCCCGCCCCCTCCCAGTGCATAGGTGATACATACCCTTATAAAATCCACTGTGCAGTAGTGGTATTAAAATATGGGCAAAATGTTTGTTTTCATTTAGTATGTTTGATTTTTATTTGAATGTAGGCGAACTCGGAGCATCAATTATATAATACAATCGACAATTTAAATCGCCTCTTCCAGTCACACTATGAGGCAAGAAAATGTTGAGTGTCTTTGCAACTGGATCATTGTGGCAAACCTAAATTACTGTTTATTACTTCTAATAGAGATCAATTACTAACCCCAGTGTTTAGACAGGCAGTTTTAGCAAATAAGGGGAATATTATGTTTAAATCTATTGATAGATTAAAGCCCCTTGACTTCATTAGTCTTCATTTTAGATGACGGCGCTGAAACCATGAGAGAGCAGCAGAATTTGCTGTACATAAAGACAATGGTAATTTGGCATGTGAGAATGAAGACTAAACAAACAAAATGTGAGCACACACTTAGTTTATCTTGCACCTTTGCAGATAATCACATCATTACATTTTCTTCCCAGTAATTACAGAGGTCTTTTCAGAGATGTGTTATCCTATTTTTTTGGAATATAAGATGCATGGTACATCCTTATTGATTGTAGAAACACACAGCACACACACCAACAAAAATAAACAAAAGATTAAACACAGTTGTTTAACATAAAACAAAACAAACATGACTCACTATTGTACTTCTTCAAACTGTTTTTAGATAAATAAAAATAAACATGCACATTTTACATAAAGAGAGATTAGAAAATGGGGTGGGGGAGGAAGGAAGGTAAAGGGTGATCCACAGGCTACATCTTTGACTTGGGTGAAGTATTTTCAGTTCCTGAAAATCAGCATGTTCACAATATCATTGTGTAGTACACAAAATCACATTAAACGCATTTCTTAAATCAAGCTTAATTCATCGAAATTAAAATCATCTTCATGAAAAATGAGAAAAGGTTCCCCACAAATAAAAAGGAAATGTACACACGATAAATACTGATTGTTAGGCCTATAAATAAATAAATAAAAAATCAGAAAATTAAACAACTCACATCTGTTCAACATTCAATCCCATTTTTGTCAGAGATCCACAGGTGCTCCGGGTCTCTCTGGTAAAACAATATACAGACAGTATGTATTGCATAAACATACAACTTATAAACCTTTGTTGAGCATGTTTAAAACTTACTGCAGTTGATAAGACAATAGGGTGTTCGGGTAAGAACTCTGGTCTCTTTCTAGACTCAGGACAATTTGCCAGACTGATTAAAAAGTCCCTTGAGTAAGTAATCCGCTCTGGTATAAGAAGAACACATTAATATGAGAAAAAGAGTCCTTATCAAAGGATACACATTGCTTTTATAATGTAAAGCATACCTTCTTTCTTCTTATGAAGGCTAAGAATCTTGTAGAATTGCTCAATGCCAATGTAGGGCTGTAAACAGCATTACAGATATGACTTTTAGGTTAGATGAACAACAGAGCTCGGGACTGTGTCATAACGCATCATAAAATTGTTAGTTAGCATAATGTTAACCATATACAGATTTTAATGACTTTAATTAATTAATGTAATTACTATACTTAGCATTCATTCAAAAGTGTTTTGACATTGTACTAAAGTTATTTACCATCAATGACCCAGCAGCTAATGCATCTCAATGGACATTTTTCACTGTGGCTTCAAAGGTTTTGTTATTAAGTTGTTTTTAGACATTCATTTTAGAGCTCTGTTGGCATTCTTGTCAATGGGTGTACATTGTGTTGCAGACTTTTACCTCTTGACTTGCCACCTCAATCATTGCTTGTGTGCAAGGGACAGGGCTGATTGTGGGCTCTGCAAAGATGGAGGTCAAACATTAGGTAAGTTTATATTCTGGTGTTATCCCGTACCTCCAACAGCAAAATACTCACCAATATTAACATGAAAGCACCGGCGAAGGGGCCTTGCAGGTTCTAGATGCTTTTGCAGAATTCTTCTTCTTGAAATCTCCATTCTGTAGGTCTACATTTTATACATTCAATAAATTAAGCATTTAAAACCTAACTAACTAAATGTATTTATTTATAATGTATCCATCTGGTGCTTTCATACTAACATCACTATCACAAACACCAAGTGCCACTGTCTAAATCTAAACCATGCAGAAATAGCTGTTGGCAATTAATTTACAGATATGCTAGCAAAATATCACAGATATAAGATAATGATTGTTTTTGATTACCATTGTTAAACTTAGAAACTCAGTGTGACACAATACTGAAAAGGATCCTGAGGGATTTAAACACCAATGAAAAACACACTTTATTCATTATTAAAGATTCAGTATGTAACTTTCAGGAGGTGGCGCGTCACCTGCATGATTCCATGGAAATTACAGTTAAAACCATAGTTCAGAGCACACTCCATGGGAAGAGATGGAACAGTGGAAGATTATAGCCAAAGGAACAACATTTCCATGGAAACAAGCAGGAGGAGGCCCTCCTCCAGGCCAAAAGGTTTGTTTGGTTTGTGGCGATGCAAGCACGTTTTCAGTGCAATAAACCAAAATCGAATTGAAAAATTATTCTGAACGATTCTCATTTGAAAAAAGATGCTTTTAATCTAGTCAAGTTGTTGGCTAAAAAGTTACGTACTGTGGCTTTAACTAGCTAGTAAAACTGTGCATCGATAAACCCAGATTTTTAGGTAACTAGTGGGGTGTGCACGTTATTCCCTCTTTATTATACAATCGATATGCTTGTAGTGTTTATACAAACTAAAAAGTTCAAGCAAAAATCTCAGTGCTCCAACATTTAACAGTGATGTTATGCATACCGATTTAACAGTGATGTTATGTTTCAAATTCCAGCAGTTGCGCACAACTCATTTTAGCTTTACATTTACTTTTAAGATGAAAATCGTCCAATTAAAGTTGTTTTAAGTAAGTTAGAAATGTGTAGCTAATTTAGTATTCACCTGTTGTACAAACTTTGTCGGCGTGGTTTTCAGTGAAGCCTGCCTTCTGTCGTCATGTCAGCGGAAAAATACAACTACTTCCTATTGGTAACTCTCAAAATAAAACTTCGGGAAAAACGTTTTTAGAAGTGACGTTCAAATCCCATCAAAATACAGCAAAACAGAAAGAATCCATAATTGTATGCAAATATTAATGCATTTTTATTGCAATAAACCCTATTAACATAAGGAACTTTTTAATTCTGTATTTCCTTTTATTTTAACTTAATCCTCTTTATTTGTACCAAGGATACACTTTCATTGATAATCTATAATGCACCTCGGTTTGTGAAGTTGAATATTTTAAATATTAAAAAAAAAAAAAGCCTTGTTTTTCTTATAAAATGAAATTATTGAGTAGTTTCTTTTAAAAAATACTATATTAGTTGTAGCAAATAAGTTGAGAATGCTTCATATCTACCGTTTCTTTATATAGCCTAAAAAAGTTTTAAAAAAATAAATAAAGACACTACTTTGAGAAGTTAAGTTCTCAAAGTAGTTTAAAAGTAGTTTAAGAAGTTTATTTATTTATTTTTACATACTTCCTTATTTCAAAAACAATTTCACAGAATAACCTATTTTACAAAATAAAAGCATGTTCCATAAGTACATTTATGGCACACAGATCCACATATGAAAAGAGCAACACTTTTTGTGTTTTCCAGATCACAAATGTACATGTAGTTTTATAGAAATACAAGTTGAATTTTTCTTTGGCCAATTGGTCTACCAGTAAGATCATCAATGGCTGTAAGAGCCTCCTGCCGGGACTCAAACACCACAGTTGCGGTGCCTTTTGAAGCCCCATTCTTCTCATACTGCAGTGAAACAGACCCAGGGATTATTTTATAGCCATAGCAAAAGTCATATACCTCTTCTACTTTTATGTTAAATGGTAGGTTGATTAGCTTTATACAGGTAGGACCATCATGACCGGAGAGCCTGGCCCCACCACGTGTACTCTCTCTACCTTCACTGTGTGAGCCTCTTGTTAAGTCCCTAGAGACACGAGAGCGCTCCTCTCTCAGTGGTCTTTTTGGAAGAAACTCCGTGTCTGGGACAAATGAAGTTTCAAAGTTCCTCTCCGGATAGCGATCTTCTCTCAAAGACTTCGGGTTAATCAAGTCCTGCACTTCGGACTGTGAAACTCCCCGTAAGCGTACCTCTGACCCCAGAAACCTCCGTCCATTAAGTGAGAGGGCCTCCATAGCCTCCTCTTCAGTCTGAAATGAAACTATAGCCTCACCAAGGCCATTTCCTTTATGATCACGCAGGAGAATAACATCTTCCTCAGCCACATTAAATCCAATTAAGAAGTCCATGACCTCAACTTTCCTCACATCAAATGGAAGGAACCTTATGTGGATGCTGTTTTTGTCACTGGAAGGATTGAGCTTCTGATCTTCCAGAAGACTGATCATTTTTTCTCTTGAGATTGGACGGACACTAATATTTCTATTCGCCATTGTTCGATTGTCTCGATCCAAAGCATCACGGTAATCCTGTAGACTTCTAAAAAGCACAAATGCACACCTTGTTCTTGAGCCACTGCCATCCAGTAAGTAGAGAATTTGATCACTTCCAAGTCTGGTTCTAGAGAAAAACTTCATGATGTCATGTTTTTCTGCTGCATAGGACAGATTGTCCAAAAGAACACAGTATTCACCACTTGAAGGTGAAGAGCCACGGACTAAAGGGGATCTTGATCTTCCATGATATTGTGAAGCCTCCTTACTGCGAGGTGGCGGTTGCTGCTGCCTTTGAGACATACCAGACAGAGACACACCCAATGGTATCGCCCCAAAAACCTGTTGCCATTCTTTTAGTGTATAAATCTCAACAAATCTGGTACCAATGTATTGCTTGTGTCTCTTTAGCCCATGGTTTGCATCTTCCTTTGATGCAAATGTTACAAGGCCATTCCCATTATTTTGTCCACGATTGTTCTGCATAAGAACCACCTTTTCTACAGCCAAACCCTCAAAGAACTTGAAAACATCTTTCTCAGTGGCAGAGAAGGGCATCCCGCGCAGCATCAGTTGTCTTTCCTTTTCAAAGCCCAAAGCCCTTCTGTGCTGTGTTGGTGGAGAATAGCCCAATCTGCCTGAAGGCCTTCCATGATCTGCTGAACGCCTGGGGCCCCTCATTTCTTCCATCTTCATATGTCTTGGTTTGTCATTAAGCATTTTTCTTTGGTCCATGCCCAAATTCACAGAGCTTCTTTCCAGAACATTTTGCATTTCTGTTTTACTGCTCAGCAGCAATTTAACAGGTGAGCCTTTGATATAATCACCGGATTTAGTCATGGCAATTCTTGCATCCTCATCAGAGCCAAAAATGATGAATGCTTCATCTAACTCGCCTCCAACTATATGCACTCCCCCATCTGGAATTCTAAGGCCACTGAAGAACTTGCGAATGTCCTGAGAACCAGCTGCTATCGACAGTCCCTGTAAACGGATGACGACTGCCATGCTGACCAAGAAACACCTGTAAACAAAAGGGTACAGAAAAGCATTAATGCCAACAATTCTTCTCCAAAACTAAGTGAAGAATAAAGTTCCAAATATCGATGATCCATTGGTGGTTTTCAGATTCTAGAATGTGATTAGTCATTCTCCCAAATGCACAACAGCTATTTTTTCCCCCATTATTTTCCATTTCTATCCATCAAGAAACATCCAACAGGGAAGCTTGAGCATCATTAGTGACCAGGCCCTTCAACTCACCATATTACAACAAAAATCAGCACATCAACATTAACAAACAATTTTTCCTTTCTCATTTCCATTGGATTTTTAAGGCCTATGGAAATGTATGATGTGGTCTGCAACCCAGCAATATAACTTAACAACTACAAAAAGGTTCACTCTAAAAGAAAAAAAAAATCCATTCCAAATACTCATGTGACAAGTATAAATTCAGACCACCAAACATTTGCAGTTAGGGTTTTCCATACAAGACCTTCAATTCTCTGAAGTAAAATTTCAAGCATTGGAGTTTATAAACCAATTTCAACACAAGGCCTTCACGGTCTCCCAAATAATGCACACTAAATAACTTCAATTACAAGCTTGATGACCACAAGACAGAATTTATCTAAATCAACACACTCATCTCCACTATTGCCTGTTGTGCAACACTTTGAACAACTCCAGTCAGCGTGCATTATAAAACCTTGTTTAGGACACATAAAATCTTCCCATGCAATAAGGATGAAATAATTCGTATTTATTATGATGATCCCCATCTCTTCCAAGAACATCATCCCAAGTCCACAAACATAAATGATGAGGTACTTCTGACCAAGCCTAGCTCAAGATCTGGAGAAAGGTTCCCATGAGCTGCACTGTGGAGACTGCTCCGAAGAGGTTGCCTCAGTGGCATTGATGATTTGTTTATTTCGAGCATTGGTCTAGGAAATTTTTTTTATACTTGTCAAAGAAAAGGAAAAAAATGCATGAATACACTCTGAATGTACCACGTATACAACATGACTAGTCTTTTTGCTTGAAAGAGAGTAAGATGAAGTAAGCTGTGGTCATGGGCAGAGGACAAACTCCCCTACGGAGACAATAAAGAGCACCTTATCTTTAATAATAAGAACCATACAGTGTGACAAATACCAGTTGTTTTTTTTTTGGTGGAGTAATGTTAGATTACATTCTTATAAGTATTGCTTGCAGGGGCTTCTCAAAATTGAATTTCCACTACCAACAAATTCCAAATATTCC
>KN471243.1:25724-39419 GCA_000787095.1 Periophthalmodon schlosseri | reverse complement strand
TCCCTACAGGGACAATAAAGTTCATCTTGATTTGTGACAATAATATATGTGAGAGAATTGACCACTGAGCAGGTATGCAAGGATGACCCTTACATTTTAAAATAGATCTTTTTCATCTAAAAATAGGTTCTTCTGTGTTATATCTTGTATAGCTGCAGCTATCAGTCCGGAGGTGTCATGATTTCGTTGGCAGCCAATTTCCCAGATAGCATCTCACTTTCACATAGCTGTCGCTGTGTCACTCCCCTGGATACTGATCCTATCCCCACACCCTCTCACTGATTGCCTGGCAAATCCAGAATGATCTCTCTGCGTTGGTCACCCATTATTTAGCAACAAATTTAAATTTCTCTTACCTCAGATTAAGATTGTTTAGTGCTTCACTCATTGATTCTGTAGAAATCTCCAATGTTGTTTTTTTTTTATCTCCTGTGATGTTTTTTCCTTTCTTTTTTCTTTGATAGCAGCCATATTTGTTTTAATACGGACTGACCATGCATGTTCTTGATTGGCTAATTCACATGTCAGTCACACCCATCTGGACTCGGGGAGAGTCACCGGTGACCAGACTCACATCTTCAGTATTGAAGAAGAATGTACACTGGATCCCAGGCAATCTCACAGACGCACTCCTGTAGGAGGTTCTAGAAGGGTCATGGTCAGTATAAACAACAAAGCAGAACTAAACCAGGTGTAATCTACATCTGAATTCAAACTAAACCAGGATGACTGATGGCCAAGTATCTAGCATTCTCGCCTCACAGCAAGAAGCCAGGGCTAAACCAGGGCTAAACCGGGACTAAACCAGGACTAAGCCAGGACTGAACTCGTCCCTGGGGGAAGATCCAGGTCACGCTCTTGGTTGCCCTGGGAACGAAATGTCCAGGGTGAGGGAAGTCTGGGAGTGCCCGCTTAGACTGCCGCGACCCTGCCCCAGTTAATCAGAAAAATTGAATGAACTACCACTAAACCAGGTCTAAACTAGGACTTAAAGGGTCTAAACCAGGATTAAACAAAGACTAAGCCAGAACTAAGATGTCTAAACCAGAACTAAGATGAGTCAAAACCAGGTCTAAATCAATTCTAAATCATGACCAAACTAGCCAGGACCAAGCCAAGTTTAACAAGGCAAGGCAAGTTTATTTGTATAGCACAACAAAACCAGGTCTAATCCAGGTCTAAGACAGGTTGTAACCAGGACTAAACTCATCAACACAATATATTTCAATATCAAATTCCTCCATACAACTCTGGTTAGCTCAGGGTCTAAGATAAGCCTACATGTTTGCACTGTGAAATACTCCCACCTTATCTCCACTTTCAGATAGCTGTGGAATCCATGACATGTCTGTGATGGGAATTCTCAAGGGGAACTGCGTCATATAGTTTCCACATACTGCACGCTGTACCTACATGATGACACTGTTACAAAATAGAAGGTGGAAAAAATACCTGAGGCAGAATTTGATAGTAGTAAAGAATTCAAAGCTGAGAAGACAGATTTAATTTGAGCATACTGATAAATGTTTTTAGCACTGTAAATGTTTTAACGTTGTTCCAGTCAAAAACAAACCTGGGGTTGTGTTTTCTTCCATTCATGCATGTTTGTATATTCAGACGGATTTTTTTTCCATCTACCTCCTATCTCCACCCCCAGCTGTTTTTACTTGTGATTACTTAAAAAGACTGATTTATTTATCAATACCTTGGAAAACATGCATTCTTGCTGTGACCGGGATCACCTCTCCACAGA
Organism: Periophthalmodon schlosseri; assembly: GCA_000787095.1. Taxonomy (NCBI): domain Eukaryota; kingdom Metazoa; phylum Chordata; class Actinopteri; order Gobiiformes; family Gobiidae; genus Periophthalmodon; species Periophthalmodon schlosseri. The sequence continues at coordinate 37,666 of KN471243.1, read as the reverse complement.
TCTGACCTGTGACTTGGTCGGTGGGCATCGCCTGCTTGTTTCCATGGAGATAGATACATTTAGTAACATTTTGTTTGTCGTGCAGATATGTGATGGTGAGAAGGACCTCCCTGACCACTGCTCCGTCCACACGTCCAAAATCCAGCACAGCTTCGTCCAGGAGCACTTCCAGGCCCAGTACAAGTGAGTAACGTTCACTCAGCTCCATTCTCTGTTTGCAGGCACTTCTATTAGCATTACTTCTATTAGTTGTCCAAATTTGTACTTTAAAAGTGCATTATGTAACTTTTCTATTGGTGTAAAAGTTAACCTCAGGTAGAAGTTATGGTTTTGCCTGTAATATTCCATAGTGTGGTGTCATTAAAATGATCAGTCTCCATGTAGACAAACAGGTGACGCCACAATACCATGTAACTGTAAGAATGCATGTATGGAATAACGGAATTGTTTGTGAAATGTCTGGTGATGAAGAGGAGGAGATGGGGAGGCTGGGGAGGCTGATGATTCTGCTGCTGCAGTGAAATTGAAAAAAGGGGGTGTTGCAACCTGTATCTGAAATGGCAGGTTGAAGGAGATGAGTGCATCTATATGAATGGCTTAAAGCCAGTTGTCCACTGCACGATTTTGCCAGTCTGTGATTAAAGATTTATGATCAAAATCTTGAGGTTGTAGGTCTCAGAATGAGGCTGGAACAAAGATCAAAGTTAGAACAGTCGTACGACTAAAGATGAGCTGCAAGTGATATCAAGACTGTATTTTGGAATCTTGGTCTCAGAGTGAGCCCTCCTCTCACTGCGTCTGTGATTAATCTTTGCAGCCAACACTAAACACAGTAACAGCAGAAGAGCTCCAACATGAACAGGACCATCGCTCCCCAGTTCCCTTTCATTTTCTAACTTTTACAAACACAGAAACACCACTACCATGTAGCGCTAGCGTCAGCTAATGACCATTACAGAGACGTTACCACATCGAGTCTGGAGCCTGATATTCACTATATTGTTTTGTTATTTATTACATCAGTTTTGGATATATAAGTCTTAACGTTGCAGAAGTCAGGCTTAGTGACAAGAATAAATTCCTCTCATTCCTAACATATAAACCTATTGTACAGCCATCTAACACTCATCTGCAGTACTAAATATATGAACTGTATACTTCACATAAACATGTGAGTTCTACTTAGGATGTACTTGCAGTATTAATGCTAGTTCTGTCAGTATGTGGCCCTGGTTTATCAGGTGGAAAGTTGTCAGGGGGGTGTCACAGAGGTACACAGAGAAGTTTTTCCATAGTTGTGTATTTTAAAAAAGGTTTAAAATAGCACTATATGTAACTTTCCTCCATGAATATATATTTTGCTTTGCTTGGAATATTCCAGAGTTTGGCATGAAAGTTGACCTATTATGTAAAATCAACTTTTTAACCATGTTATAGTTGTTTCCCCTTCTCATTTACTCACCCCAAGTTGTATTTAGATTGATTCATGTTTGAGCAATCATGATTCTCCCGTATTCAAGACATCATTGCTTCGATCTACCCCTGTTTTCACCTCCACCAGCAAACGCCCTCTGCTCTGTACTGACTACATTTTTTTCTTAATCGGTGATATGTGTAATTTCGGCAGCATCATGTATTCATTTTGGTACAAAAGGTTTGCATTGAACATATCTATCTCCATGGAATCAAGCAGGTGACGTCCCCATGTTATTAGATGGATCACTTCAATGCCATACTGTGGGACATTCCAAAAAAAGCAATAACATTTCCATGCAGACAAACAGGCAACAGACTATAGCAGAAAAGTTACATAGTGCATCTTCAAAGCCATTGCAGCAATTGTGGTATTCTTACTAGCTTGGTTGAATGTACTTTTACTTCTACTTGAGAAATATAGTTTATCAGCCCACCCACTCAGCTACAGAGCAGTCAGCAGGGGGAGGGGCATTTTAAGAGGATCATGGGAGTTGTAGTGTTGTGAATAATGCTGCTGTGAGGAGGTGCAACAGTAAACAACAAAAAGTAGTTACAGCAGTCATAAAACACCTATATAATGTAATCTATGGGATCTTCAGGGATCAATATAACACTTCATAATGGTTTAGACTTTTCTTCAGGTTTATGTGGTCATAATATTTAACAACATGAGCAAAAATATAAAAATGTCATTGTGGCCTGCCCTCTTATTCAGCCTGTAAACTTCATTTCACAAAATTGGAGAAATGTTTATATGAGGCTAAAAACAATAGCTGCTAAATTAAAAGCAGAGCTGTTGATAGTAGGGTTTTTTACACGTTCAACATGAGTAAAGGTGTTTGGACCTGCATTATCAGCTAATGATGTCACTTACATGGGGTATTAACTGGGCTGTCACATGATTTAAATTTTGAATTGTGATTAATCACATGATTGCCTTGAGTTAAATCATGATTAATCACATTTAATTTTACTTTTTAAAAATGTATATTTTATTATCATTTAGCTTTTTTGTAACATATTTTGCATTTTCTGTTTTTCTCATTGCATACTTAATGTGTGCAATATGCTCGAAGTAAATAAATAAAAAAAATATATATTTTATTTGTATTTAATTTATTTATTTGTAGGCATTAATACTAGAAATGTGTTTTTGAAAAAAAAAAAATCTCATATACATTACCAGTCAAATTTTATTTTCTTCTTTATTTCCATGATTATTGACAATTCTCACTGAAAATCATCAAAACTATGAAGGCACATGTATGAAATGTAGGAAAATTTGCCACCCTTTACTTTGATCACTGCTTTGCACTCTTGGCATTTCTTGACCCTGACAGGACACACAGAAAACCATTTCAGGAGACTTCATCAAGATGCTCATTGAGAGAAGGTCAAGGGTTTTCAGCGCTGTCGACGCAGTAAAGGGTGGCTACTTTGAGGAATTGAATATAAAATATAAAATTATTTGGTTGGGTTATTAAACCTTTTTTTTTTTTCTTTTCTACATAATTCTATATATCTTGCATCATTTGATGTCTTCTGTATGTATCTAAAATGTTTAAAGTGGTAAACATAAAGAAAAAAACATTGAATGAGAAGGTTTGTCCAGGTGTATCCATTGGCTGATAGTGTCGGGCTAACGGCCTAAGCAGTAATGTAATCATCAGCATCCATTCACTTAAACACCATTTAATATGTTCAGCATTAAAATGCTAATACATTAAAATGAAACTCCTTTACCATAAAGTATTGTACCTTGTCGTCATTATTTTTGCTCCACCCCAGCTTGAATTTGAAAAACTAAAGAGGGGGTATTTTACTTCTATAGGGTATTAACTTCTAACACATAACATATTTACACCACCACGTTACCTTTTATTGTTTTGAAAATGCTATATTTGCCAAAAAACAACGTATTAACATGTTTCACTTTTGTTTTTGATGCTCCAAGTCTCCCCTCCCTTTGCTCCCCGTGTTAAGTCACTCCCCCTTTGGAGCACAATCAGCAGGCATCCCACTAATGTAACTACTGCATATAGCATCAGGTTTGTCTTTTGTATATTTATGGAGAATTGTCGTATGGGAGCATGGGCGACATAGGCTTGTGGCCTGAGCATTGCACAGAATCTTACATTTAACCATGAGGTGGACAGAGTGGACAAGCACACCTCCTCCACCCTTTTTATTAACATCGGGCTCCCCCAAGGGTGTGTGCTCTACATTCTCTTCACATGACACTTTTGCCTCTTCCTCCTCCAACCTCATTGTCAAATTTGCATTCACACTGTCTCAATTGTGAGGAAAACCCTACAACGCCTCTACCACCTGAGGAAACTGAGGACCACCAACATCCCCAGACCACTGACGCTGAACTTCTACAACTGTGTCATCAGTACTGTTCTGACATATGGATTATTGGTATGGTTCTCCAGCTGCACTAAGGCCGACCAGCAGGCACTCCGGCGGGTGGTGAAAAAACTGGGAAAATCATTGGGACGACTCTCCCAGATCATACCATCTACACCACTCGCTGTCTGAGGAGAGGGCACAACATCCTGTGTGACCAGCACCGCCCTGCTCATCACCTGCTCCACCTGCTGCCCTCAGGTAGAAGGTACAGGTCCATACAGGCCAGAACAACCAGACTGACCAACAGTCTGTATCCTCAGACTGGGAGGCTGCAGTGCCCCCCTCTCTGCCCCCCTCCCATGGACAATAACCACATCCACCAATACAATAGCATTGAACTGGACTTTTGCATAAAATACGCCACATATCTGACTGTATGTCAATGAAATCTTGAATCTTGGATGTTGAATGTCGAAGGAGGGTTCGAATAGGGCCTGGGAGAAATTGCAAAATACTCAGCATGCATGGATGACATCTAAAACGTCTTCAGACATGTTTTTGCCGAGGGATTAATGTTATAACATGGTAGAAAGCTCAAAAAAAGCAATTTTGCATAATACCCCCTTTTTAAATATATGTGCAGATAAACTACATTATAAACAATATCTTTGAAAAATTGACAAAAGAACTCTAAAAAACTTTATTCTGACATAATGTAGCCTACTTGAACAGCATCTAAAGGCCTATAGTTCTTCTGTAATTCAACGGGGAACATACAATAGGCCGACTGTGTCTTTAGATCATTTCTAAACTAACTACAAATCCATCACTCTACTATAGAATCTCTGGAACACTATTTAGGGGTAACATCACAGAGTCAGACAAAGCTAAGGGGGTACAGGAGACAAGGTGACAGACAGGACTGTTAGAGCCTGGTTTATCTCTGTGTGTGTTTGGGAGTCCCAGGCAGCAGTGGAGAGACCGGTGAAGTGTGTGCCTGCTGTCACACAGAGTTATTATGGAGCAAGCAGTGAGCAGGGCACATTTTACTACATCTGCCTCTGCGTAACAAGACATTATCAGAGACATAAAGCAGCTGTTACACTTACACCACTGTTGTTTATATCTTTATTAACTAGGGCTTAAAAAAATCAAAACACATCTAGTAATCAATTCTAAAAGTACTACTGATTCTCATTTGAAGAAAGACAAATGCATAAATAAACAAAACTGCATGGCATGTTGTGATGTGGACTATAAAGCCCATTGAGCTGATCTGGGCTATCGTTTGTATGCATGAGGAGTAGTTAGCATAGCTGTTTCCTCCTGCCTGCTTCATTGGAGGGCAATTCTAAAGGGAGAAACAGCTGATGAACTTGATTTGAAATTATAATAATAATAACGTTCTAGCATTTTTCCAGACACTCAAAGCCGCTTTTACAATTTCATGCATTATTCATTCACTCTATATTCGGTGGGTCAAGCTTCATAGTGAAATGCTATGAAAGCAACTCATCTTTAAATAAGAAAATACATCTTGAAAAGCAACAACCCTTCACTTAAAATAAGAAACTAAACCTTATGGCGCTTTAGTTAAGAAAATAAATTGTCAAGTCAAATATGCTCAAAGTAAAATGTTCTTAATTTACGTAATTTTAACTGACCTAGGTAATTATTTACATTTATATACAAACAACTCTGGGTTAGCTTTTTTTATGGATGCACTGTGTATTTTTCTGATGACTTTACATCACCTGCTGGTCTCCATGGAGATGGTAAATGGTAAATGGTCACATTTTTATATAGAGCTTTTCCACCTTCAAGGCACTCAAAGCCAATCAAGGAACCACTCACCCATTTACACACACACTCATACATAGCGAATGAGCCACCTTCAAGGCACTCAAAGCCAATCAAGGAACCACTCACCCATTTACACACACACTCATACATCAGCGAATGAGGTGGGTTAAGTGCTTTGCCCAAGGACACAATGGCAGCACTCATTTGTGGGAGCTAGAATCGCACCGCCAACCTGTGAGTCAGGGGATCTGACCACTCAACCAATGATGTTTTATGTCAAGAGTGGGATTTGAACGCTCTACCAACTGAGCTACTGCCGCCCCGTGTAGCGCAGTTGGATCGTTATTGCTTTGCCTATAATGGTCCACAGTATGGCATTAAACACATCTGCCTCACGGAGAAATGTAGGTGGCGCTATCAGGCCAAGTTAGACAGTTACAGGCCAGGTGTGTGGAAAGGTGACCCTGCTCACAGTAAGAATATATACATAAATGCTTGATACATACATTTAATGCCATACTGTGGAACATTCAATGAAACTAACATTTCCATGGAGACAAGCGCCTGGCAGACCCCCACAAGAAACGTTACTCAGTTCACAAACTAATTTTGCATAATTTAGTGGCTATTACAAAAAGTTTCGTGTAAGCACCTTCATTCATCCGCGCTCCATTCAATAAAATAGGACAGAACAGAAGCGTGGGTTGAGGGTTTAATTTCCCAAGGCAGTGTGTAAAATCAGCCCTTATGTGGACTTGGGGAGTTTGGCAGTGGCAGAGCTAATTCAAAGGACAGTATTCCTCACAACTATCACCGGATGTTTTATGTTTGGTCTCGATGCGATTTTAAAAACGTAGGATTGAAATATTTGATATACTTTTTTCCACAGTGGATATATCCTCAAAGTTGTAGTTTGATTTAAGAATTTGTGTGTAACTGTTAATCAAAAATGTCACTGATAAAAAGTTATGCCTGTTGCGTGCCTCGTAAAAGAAATAAAAGTGTGCGCTCTGCCCTGTAGTTTTGTGATGGCAACTGAAAACCAGGAAACAACTGCAGTTAAAGGTCCTACACCCCTATTTTGTCCATCACTTAATCGCTTTTAATTTAAATTTTGAAGTGCGATATATTGCTGATGTAAACCTAGACGATAAACGTTAATACTGAAACTAAACGATTCTAAATGTACAATATTAAGCTGAAATAACTAAATAGCAGAATGCAGCACTTAAGTAATTAGTTTGTATCTATAATGAGTCATAGAAGTTATTTATCCAAACTTCTTCAGCTCAAATCAAAATAAATAAATATCCCACTACTGCAAAGAAAAAGTAGCCATGAAAAATATTGCCTCCATAAAATATTGTTCCACATATCATGTACTGGACTATAAATCAATAAATCATAATTATCTTGACAGGCCTACTTTTAGTAACTTTTAATCTTTTTCCTTTCTTATTGCTTACTTTACTCATTTGTAAGCTTAAATATTGTAAATGTGTTTTGGAAATAAGATGTTATATGTCATATAGGCCTGTATTAACTCCTCTCTATTATAATATGAAGCAGTGATTATGATCATTGATATGTCTTATTCGTTATCGTGATCCAATCATCCAACACTGCTGTGGCTCTACTGTCAGTGTTCAAAAATAATGTGCCCTGTCGCTGTCTGATGCTTTCACAATAAGACTCCTTCTGCAGTGGGTATATACAGAGACTAGGCCTGTACAGCAGCTGGAACTATATATTTTGGTGCTCAATATTTATCGTGTGTACAGTTTCTTTGCAAAAGTGGGGAGATTTTTATGGAAGAAGGTCAAAGTTGAGCTGTAGAGAGTAGGATAAATAACTTATATGGCGGCTTATTAGTTCATTCTGATATTCTTTTGTTGCAGCTCAGGCCTTCTAACTTTGCAGTATATTTAACTGGTTTACTGGGACTATCCTGCTTTGTGTCAGTGGCATAAAGTATTTTAAATATTATTGTTTATCGCAATATTTTCTGTAGCATTATATAATGCTTCAAAATGTGTTATTGTGACAGGTCTAACGGACACTTTTATTGTGTAAGAGCCACTGAAGAAGCGGGGGGTTCACTAGCGAAGCCTGGACATTTTAAACAGCGGAACTTGTGGAAGTCATTGTACTTTTGGAAGGCTATTGTTTTGGTTATTTTCAACGACATGAGAGGACAGACTGCGCATTTTGCAAACTCACTCCGGGGATTTTAACATCGAGACACGACACGGACGCACACACACACACACACACACACAGAGTAGCAGAGGAGACGTCCAAAACCTGCAGAATCAGAGGCAGCAGCTGAAGTTGCAAAAATTAACTTTTGATTAATTTGTGAAAGAAAAAAAAAAAAAAAGGTTGCCATTAAAATGACTTTGCATTAACGCCATAAGCTAAATTTGTCTTGCCCCAGTACAGATATCTTGCATCAGCAGCTTTTGAGGTCAAAATAAGTTCACTCTGTGCTGTCTGCATCTAAGCGTTTTACTCTCTGATAATTTGGAATTAGGAATTAGGAACACGCTAGTTGTAGCTTTACTGTCATAGCAAAACTCCGCTCTGGCCACTGAAAGTTGTGAAAAGCGCTTATAAACTCATCACAGTGAATAATTAGGATGTTCAGGATTCATAAGGTAAGTGCAGAATAACTTTGGACCACTGCAAACTGTTTAAAATTAACTAGTTCTGTTTTTCACATTTTAAAAATTAGGTACAGTGCCTTTAAAGGTGCTCTGTGTAACTTTTTTGAAGGGTATGCGTCCTGCCTGTCTCCATGGGGATATTATTGCGTAGAATACTACACAATATGACATTAATCTTTTTCTATCTCCATGGAGAGAAGCAGATTTAGTTACAAGTCTGCTCATAGTAAGAATGTTTGTTTTTCAAAGGTTTCTGAGCGATAGACACAACACCCTTAATGAAAAAAGTGAGAAGCTTTTAATGCAACTCTGTGGAACATTCCAAGCAAAACAGTAACATCTCCGAAGAGACAAGCGTGTAGTTGCAGTAATAGAAAAAGTACGCAGTGCACCATTAAAAATATTTTGTGCATTTTTTGATTATTGACTTAAACATTTTTGCCAAATGGGTGTAGTGAATACTGTTCTGCTTTTGCCACTTATCCATGGGTCTCAGAGTGATGAAAAAGATGGACCACTGCCATAGCCATTAACAATTCAAAACAAAGTAATTCAATATTTTCAATAGCCAAAAGTCCTCAAAATGTCGCCTATAAACAGAAATTTGAAACCCATGAATAAGTCCCTACAGTATGAATAGCAAATGACAGTCACATCCAAATATGTTTTCCTTATTTTGTTTGTTATCATGTCATATTATGGACTGGTTTGGGTTTTATTGTCTTTCATGTTCCCAGACTGTTGTTTCTCTGTTATGGTTCAACAGTAAAGTGAGAGAAGGGACTAAGTGGGTGGGGTTAGCAGTAACAGTGAGGTTTAAAATTGGATACAGGCCCTTAAATCTTCCAATAGTCTATGGCTCATTCCGAATTTGTCAAGTCATAGCTCATAGTCCCTAACTCCTTTACCTTTGGAGGTACGTCACAGGGTCAGGGTCAATCCGACCGTCCTAACCAGCAGCAGGAACAATGGAGCAGTCACGTGCCACTAACGCTGTTGAAGAAAAACTGCAACACTCACAAAACTGACTACAATAAGCCTCCACATTAATGAAAATTTCAACATGACAGTGTACGTACATGACCCCAAAAATGCTCGACAATAAACCTCACAGACTGTACTATCTGTGACTCTGAAAAGTTTAAACATGAGCCACCTGCAGCATGTCGATCTGCCCCATGAACAAAACAAAACATTCTCCAGACTCACCTTCAGCTGCACTGCCTCTGCTCTGTCCTCTGTCCCAACAAATATTCCATCAAATCCTTTAGTCCGTCTGCAGCGGAGCGTAGAGCGGAGTTTATGAGCCGAAAAGCTTTATTTTCATTCTTATATAAAATTGGTTTATTAAGATAGTTGATTTGTATAATGTCTGAGGCAATAAAACTTTTACTGCATTACAAACTCTTCGTGCAGAGATCGGCCATGTTCAGGAACCTTCAGGGGATGCCTTACCACTGGTTAGGAAGCTCCCAAGGTTCCTATGCTAAAGGAGCTATGAAAGGAAGCAAGGAAGGCTCCTTTTCCTAACTCCTTCCTAACTCAGCAGACTATTCGGACAGTCCTTATCATGCCAGACTTTGACGCACATCCAGTTTTGGCTTAAGGAGCCTGGAGCTTTGTGGCCAATTTGATGAATTTGGAACGAGCCCCAGTCTAATGAATTGATACATTTTGTCAAATTAAGAATCGTTATGAATTCAACATTCCCTTTTTACAGTGCACTTTTTCATATTTCACAAAATGCATGTTTGGTCGAGTAGTCAAACCATTATTTCTATTGTACATCGAGGTTAACCAAATAACAGTTATATTTCCGTGTATTTTTTATGAGAATCACAAAATGATTGTACTTTTTTGATACAATGTTAATGCTGTTCCCTCATCAAAACATGCCTGAAGATGTTTTAGATGTCATCCATGCATCTTTGAGTAATCTCGTGATCTCTCCCAGGCCCTGTTTGACCCCTCCTCACAGTTAGCTGTTAGATTCTGTCTAATGCTCAGCCCAGAAGCCTACATCAACCATGCTCCCACATGACAATTCTCCATAAATATACAAAAAACTGTACACAATAACTTGACAAACCTGATGCAATGTGCTGTAGTTTAATTAGCGGGACGCATGCTGATTGAGTTGTAGCGCTCTGAAGGGGGGAGTGGAGCGTGGAGAGCAAAGGGAAGGGGAAGCTCATAGCATCAAAAAACTAAAGTGAAACTTATAAAACATGTTAATATGTTTTCGGTGAATATAGCCTTTTCAGAACAATAAAAGATAAACATACAGATAAAACATGGTGATCTAAATATGTTCTGTGTTAGCAGTTAATACCCCGTAGAAGTGTAATGTCCCCTCTTTAATAATGCCGTTTTCTTTGTTATTAAAGATCTTTTAGCGTTTGTTTTAGAGTCTGAGTCCAGATAACAAGTACAGTTATTAAAAGAATCAAGTCACTGTTATTTTGCAGCAACCCTATTTTGGATATTTCCTTTGTGCGTATTGGTTGAGTATCTGCTTGTAAAATAGACAGAATCAGAAGTGTGCAGTCCCTCCGTTCTATCTCCCCCAGTGTCATCTCCTCTGTTTGAGCTCTCTCGGGTGCGGAGAGACTGATGCAATGCACGGAAAACTATTTTAGCTCACCCTGGGAACCGCCACCTCCGCTTTGCCCGCTCCTCCTTCTGTCACACACTCCTAATCTCAAAGATGTGTCATTCTGGTGGGTTATTTTGGCTGATTTTTGTGATTTTTGTGTGATTTCAGATCTTCCCTGACGTGTCCTCACTGCCTGAAGCAGAGTAATACGTTTGACCCGTTCCTCTGTATTTCACTGCCCATCCCTCTGTGCCAGACCAGGTGAGCTTTGCTGATTAGCATATGCTAGCTAATGCACTTTTTTTTAAAGGACACATACTATGCATTATTTGTATTGTTGTTATTGGCCTTTAAACATGCCATGATACCTTTACTTTGGCATCCCATGTTTTAGAACTTGAAAACCATACAGTACATGACTTTCTACCAGTTCGGTGTTCCCTCATCAGGATTGGCGTTAGCGTTGCCAGCAGAGGTAATTAAAATGGGGAGAAAAACAAAAGCTAGCTTGTCCCAACACAAGCATGCAGTTGTAATGAACGAGACTTGAGCACAGAAATCTGGTGATGATTTGTGTACTTAAAAACAGTGCAGGGGAGCTCCGGATCTCTACCTATGATGTCACAAATCAGACAAGATTGAAATAGGGTGATTTCTGAGGCTCAGAGTCAAAGGAACTCGTAAATAGATTGATGAAACAAACAGGAATTAAGCAAAATACAACTAAGAGTCTACTATAGCATTAAACCTATCTATCGTGCATTTATTAACGTGTTTGTGTTTTTATGGTGTCGCCATGTGCTTGTTTCCATGGAAACAGTAGGTGTAATGCAATACTGTGGAGCATTATAAATTCTACATAAATATATTTCCCCTAAAATTTGCAAGAATTTCCTTTTGAATATTTACTCCAATATTTACTCCAACCACATCACAAGCACAGCTGCTACTCTGTATCTTCTTTATGAAAGCTCCCTTTCAACCTTAAAATAGCCCAGTGTCCGTGTGCTGTCTTTGATTCTCTGATATCCAAAGAGTCCATTATTCCA
>KN471243.1:2378-25640 GCA_000787095.1 Periophthalmodon schlosseri | reverse complement strand
AAAATTAAGCAGGAATTCCATTATTTCCCACATAAAGCGGGATAATGGTGACTTATTCATGCTAAAGTGCGTTGGTTTATTTATATTCAGTGATAGGAAGAATACTTAAACTGTACTTTGTAACGTTTTCTGATACATGGGCCAATCAAAGTATTGTATTCTGAATAGTCTAAATACTTTTTTTGCGTGATATTATAGAATAAATAACATGATATAGAATTACAAACAGCTTTGTTTTTGTTGCACTGTTTGTTCTGCATTTTTCTATGTCCAATTAGAGATGAAAAATTACACATGCACACTCTGTAAGAGCTGTGTTTTCTTTTTTTCTAACAAATACTGTGCAGTTCAAAGCCAAATTGCATGATGAAGTACCTCCATGTGTTCCTTTTAATTTAGGAAAGTAACTGTATTCAGAACACCATCAAATGAAAGAGTAACTGTACCAGAATACAGGTACTCAAAATTAATATTTAGAATACGTATTTTCAGTACATATATTTAGTTACTTCCCAACACTGTTCATAGGTGGTTTATGGAGGTGGTGAGTTGTTATGTGTTTTTGTGGTGGCAGGTCTCTCTGTGTAGTCCTGGTGTTCAGCTCCAAAGGCCAGAGGTACCTGCGGGTGGCGCTGTCTGTGCCCCTGTTCGGATCTGTGGGCTGCCTGAGGAGGATGGTGGCAGACGAGGGCAGCTTGTCTCCAGACCAGGTAAAAGCACAAGAAGTAACATGTAATGCAAAGACTGTATATATAAATGGAGATAGCTAGTCCGATAGCCGCATTCCAGATAGGAAGTGAGCGTGGGTGCGAAGTGGTTCCATCTGAGTCTGTGAACCATGCCCAAGCACGGATAACCCCTAAAGCCCGGTACGTTTGGCCAGTGTGAGCGCAAACGAACTGTAACCAAGCACAGCAGGTTTCAGACTACCTCGGTCGGAGGAGATGGGCAAAAGCTCGGCACAGTTATTCATGTACGTGCACATGTACGATTTATGTTTGCAAGCCTTGTCTTGTGGGTGGAGAGTATAGAGGATAAGAGGAAAAAGAACGAACTCTGCTTGAAAACTCAATCTGCTCAAAAACCGAATCTGCGCTTACCTTAAATAAGGAGTGTGGGCAGAGACAGACGTTTTGAAGCCTCGTCTGTTGTCCTCGCTGCTGCACAGTATTGCGGCTGCCCCACTGTTTAAGAGATATTTCATGCCGCTGGACTCATTTTCTCCGCTAAAGCGATAGCACTGCTGCGCAACATATAAACAAACAGCGCCGTGTGATGATGTCAGTGGGCCGTGGCTCAGTTCTGCTGGTGTGAATGTGGGCCATAGAACCCAACGCGTGCTTGAGCATGGCATGGTTCAAAGTACCTGGTGTGAGTGCCTCCTAAATCTATTGTAAATACTTCTTTTTAACATAATGAAGATTAAATTTGTGTGTACTTAAGGTGATCCTGACAGAGGTGTACTCCAGTGGATTCCAGCGTTCCTTCTTCGATGAAGAGGACCTGTCGAGCATCGCAGAGAACGACGTCATCTACGCCTTCCAAGCCCCGCCCCTTTACATCAGGGGTGGGTCGACTCGAATCTCAGGTAAACACGTGATTTTGCCCATTTCCACTTTTTATCTCCACATACAGTGCCGTTATCATTCAGCCCTAGATCAAACCACTTATCTTACCGTTTTTTTTTTTCTCAAATGAAGTTTTGCAGTCAGTTTTTGGAGGGCCCTCACAGATTGCAGGGCCCGGTACATACATTTCTAGACACAGCTCTGTACCATGTCCCCAATAAACTATTCTAAAAGTGGAACTATTTTTACTCCAAACAAAACAATCCTGTAAATTTACTGTTGTTAATGGGTCCATGAGAGAATCCATCTTACCACAGGGAGCCATGGCAGGCTACATTAGCAGATCTATGCCTCTGAATCACACTATCCCCGCCGGGCTGCTGTTGTCTTCTCGTCTGGTCCGCTTTTGTCCTTCCTAAAAAACTATGGCAGTACTCGGGTAATCCCTTTAGTGTTGGAATTAATGTGCAGCACAGACCGCCAGCCCACCTCACTGTCTGGTTGCCACGGACACTACTCCAACTTAGTGCTGTATTCGGGGACTGTCGGACACGAGGGGAAAGCGATTTATTTGAGAGGAAGAATGTGCGCAAAAGTTAGGTCTAATCAACAACAAAGTTTCTGGGAGATAATGTCAGTAATGTGGTCATAAATTGGTAAATATTAATCTAAAAAAGAATATGAATGTTTGTAGGCATTGTTTTCAGCAAATATTTCTTTATACAGGGAGAGACTGATGAGAGTATCAGACACTCTTTTTCATGCACGCCCTCTTTAGACAATACTGACAAAACAAATAACTGCACAGGTCCATTTAAAACAGGTGCAAGTGTGATTATAAATGTTCATCACCAGATTATTCAAATACACCAGTGTAGACAATACTGACAAAACAAATAACTGCACAGGTCCATTTAAAACAGGTGCAAGTGTGATTATAAATGTTTATCACCAGATTATTCAAATGCACCAGTGTATCCAAGTTTGCATGTCTTTGAAATGTATTCCATTTTTCGGAAGCAAAATAATCGAAAGCTTTTTGTCCCCATTTCAGTTCTAGTGCGGCCTGTTTTTAGAGATAGACAGTCATGAGATCTTGTATTAAAAGTTCCTGTGTCAAAGTTCAACAAACAACTGAGATATTCAAGCAGTGTATCAAGTTGTCCCTTATAAATAATATAGTATTTTCAAAGTGATAAAACATAACATGGTGATCTATATATGTTATGTCTTAGCAATTAATACCCCATAGAAGTAAAATATCCCCTCTTTAAGTAAGTGTAGTTAAAACCAGGAAGTGCTTCTGTACATTTTTAAAGTTCGTACATCTTCACAAAATTTAATCTGATAAATTTTGCCTGTAAATTTGCTTCCCTGTGAAGCATTTATCTGTTAGCATTATGTTTCTAATAGTCATATAACATATATAATAATACATTTTATTTATTAGGCACCTTTTTAGACACTCAAGGTTGCATTGCAACAATAAACAAAGACAATGCTTCACTCCCCACTATTGCCAGCAGGGGGCATTGGTCAGTGCTATTCACATATTATAATTTTATTCATTAAATACATATTTTTTCAAATTTAAACCGTGAGCGAGCAACGTGTTTCAACAACCGTTGTTTACACATGGTTTTCACACAAAAACATAGCTAAATGGACAAAAGTTAGTGTTTCTTTCAGTTGTTTCAATAATGTTCTCATCCACTAAAATGCCATTCATAATGCATTATGGGTAGTCTTCAGTCTTTGTTTGTTTTCTAAGTTGTTGCTTTAACAACTCACTGCATGGAGTAATCTGTATTTTCCTGAACTAATTAAAACTCGGGAACAGTCCATTTAACGTGTCACCTTTAAGTTGACTAAACTTTTAAATGAGTTTTTTTAAATACATACATTTGCATAACATTTCATAACCTTTCCCATCATAATTCTATCTGTCTGACCTATAGTTGTTACTATAGCTGTGTACTGCTTTAGACAGTGCGGCTCCACTTGCTAATGTGATTCTCTCACAGCCCGGTCTAACTGCTCTGACTCTGGAGACCTTTAATAAATTATCCATAAACACAAAGAGGCTGTGGGTTAGCTGCATTTATGGACTCACACCAGGGGAACGCTCAGAGCAGATATTATTATTTGAGTGCTATGGTGTTAAGCTAATATAGTAATCAGTGATCAATGTCCATGCATATACTTTTACACAGGTAGGTTCAAAGAAGCTTGAGAGTATATGCAAAAAACTAAGTAAGTAAGTAGTAGAAGAAGGCAAGGCAAGTTTATCTGTATAGCACAATTTGTACACAAAGTAATTCAAAGTGCTTTACAGAATAAAAAAGACATTAAAATCACAGTACAACAAATCAAAACATAAATAACCCCAAATAATCATTATAAAATGAATATTAAAGAGAAACCTTAATCACAGTACAACAAATCAAAACATAAATAACCCCAAATAATCATTATAAAATGAATATTAAAAGAGAAACCTTTCAGTCATATGCACAGCTAAACAGAACCATTTTGAGCCTGGATTTAAACATTGTCAAAGTAGAGGCCTGTCTCACATCTTCAGGAAGACTGTCCCAGGTTTTAGCTGCATAAAACTGAAATGCTGATTCCCCATGTTTAGTCCTGGTTTAGTCCTGGTTTAGTCCTAGTTTAGTCCTGGTTTAGTCCTGGTTTAGTCCTGACTCTGGGCACCAGCAGGAGGTCGGTCCCTGACGTCCTCAGAGTATGAGATGGTTCATGTGGGAGATGTACTTTGGTGCTAGACTATGGAGAGACTTGTAACAAGCAGAGCTGCTTTAAAGTCTATTCTCTGAGCCACAGGAGCCAGAACAGAGACCCGAGCACAGGACTTATTAGTTGTAATAGTAGAAGTCAACTGTGAGGCACAGCTTTTTTTGTCAGTCAAGTATACAAGTAAGTCCTGGTGAGGGACTAATTAAGACCGTGTTCGGAGCCTGAAAAATGTCAAAAACAAGTAAACAAGACCCGACATGCCAGTGACTGGTATCAAAAATGAGAATTTGGTGAGCTCTAATTGTGACTAAAGACCCCGAGAAAAAATAATGAAAGACGACTCGCTAGCACCACCTCAAAGGACTGGTATCAAAAATGAGAATTTGGTGAGCTCTAATTGTGACTAAAGACCCCGAGAAAAAATAATGAAAGACGACTCACTAGCACCACCTCAAAGTCCCGAAAAAAATCAATGTAGAAATCTTAAAGTATTTTGATTTTTATGGGGCCAATGGGAGTCCCGAAAAAAATCAACATAGAAATCTTAAAGTATCACCAAAAATAGATCATGTCAGGACATGCAAAAAATTATATTATGGCCCCATCCTAAACCGTACAAGAAGTCAGCCATAATGGATCAATCCCAGGAATGACAAAAGCGCACACCATCATACTTACAACATCTCCTCACACAATTTTCATCGCAAACACTTCATATTTGGCCAAAGGACACTAAACCCATGTGCAGTTAAAGATTATCAAAAACATTTTGAATATGACTCTGGGTGTGGTCATAGAAAATTTCCAAAAAATATTTCTGTTCACACATTTTTTGTTTGAAAAAAACCAATAGAGCATTTATGCAGATTTGCGAGCTGAATGTAATGATATGGAAATCAAGGCGCTATCTAACAAAATGGCTCTCTAGTGCCCTCTTAAAATTGTATTTTTAAAAATGTATATAAGACAATTTATTTGTCTTGACTTGTGAAAAAATTCACAGGGGCCTTATTTGTGATGGGGCACAATGTGACAAAGTCACATGACTCTAGCTTTTATGGTTTAGAAGAAAAAATATTGGGTGAAAAAAAAATCCATTATTATTAATTTTACGGCCAGATTGAGGCAATTTTTGACCCTCTGAAAATGAACGAAAAGCCAGTTTTATTCAACCCATACATTCAAGATTGGTGATTTATGTATTTATTTATTTTTAACCCAAACGAAAAAAAAATATTGAAAAATAAATCGGTAGCGTGACCTAACAACACCAATTAAATTTTTTGACACAGTTTCTCATAGACAATTGAAATTTGTCACACACATCCTCCTTGACATACTGATCAAAAAAGAAATATGTCATTGCAATAAATGGGGTTCAGACTACTGGACTTTGTTGTAGACTAAATCGATGCTCTACACTAATCCAACTATGGCCTAAAATTCGAGTTTCTCAAAAGAAGGAGTAATGAAAAAGCACAATTAAAACCATTAAAAATGTCACTGTGGCGCCCCCTTAAAATGTCAAAATACATTAAGGACGTACCTCTGTGTGTGCTCATATGACTGTGGCAACACTGAATATGTGCCTTTAAAATACATAGGATTTCTAGAACTTTACATTGTTGCTGCCAAAATGCATGTGTTAAACAAGGACAACTATGTTCTAAAATTCAAGCTCCTCAAAGCAAGAATTATTCAAAAGATAAAACAAAGAAACATCATTATGGCTTATTATGGCTTAGTGGTGCCCCCTCAAAATTCAAAATACATTACGGGTATATGGGGTGACCGTATTGTTTTTAAAACTTAGAAACCCAGAACTGGTAGAGACAAGAGTCAATTAGAAATTTA
This sequence comes from Periophthalmodon schlosseri, assembly GCA_000787095.1. Classification (NCBI taxonomy): domain Eukaryota; kingdom Metazoa; phylum Chordata; class Actinopteri; order Gobiiformes; family Gobiidae; genus Periophthalmodon; species Periophthalmodon schlosseri. Next base: position 19,464 of record KN471243.1, on the reverse strand, counting down.
TATTGTGGCCCCGCCCTAAACCCTACAGGATGTCAGACATATCGGGCGGAACCTGGGACCTACAAAAACATACACCTATACCTGTATTTTTTATTGAAATGGGGCCAAAAGTAATCAAAATACCAAAAACCCCTGGGTGTCCAAAGTTATTATTTACGTTTTTTATAAAATGTCTAATGTGGGTGTGGCAAAACAGTGGCCCGTTGGAAAAATATGAAAACGTTCATATCTCTGATATGCAATGGCAAACTGACTCAGACCCAATTGAACATTTGTGCACTTTGACACCTTGAGCGTAATGATATACAATTTATTGGACTATGATATAAAATAGCTCCACAGCGCCCCCTTGAACATTTGAATGGGGTCAAAAATTTTACTTTGTCATAGACCATTAAAATGTGGTATATTTCTCATACTTTCACATACTGAAGGAAAAAAAAAAAACAATGATAAGTTTATCTCCATGTTGATGTTATTGTTTGTCCTGGAATGTTCCACTATATGGCATTAACTTATCTCTCTTTATTACAGGTATTTTTGTTGCTAAATTATACCATGAAAAACATGCATTGTTACTGTGAGCGAGGTCCCCTCTCCGCAGATCTTGCCTATAATACAGCCTGCTAGCATCACCTGCTTGTCTCCATGGAGATAGATGGGTTGAACATTACATAGCTACATAGTGCACCTTTATTTTGTTTGGTCCAAGATACATGGAAAAATCCTATTCAAGTTAATACGGCACAACATTGGGTGAATTCTACAAAATATTTTGCCCTAAATTGTAAAGTAATGTGTCTCTTAGGAACTGAAAAAAGTACATCTAATACATCAACACACTTAACTTCACAGCCATTACTCTAAAAGCAACTAACCAACCAAAGCACATTCAAAACAAAGATATAATATCTGATTTGATAAAATACTTGAATAACTCAAAGTGGACATAATCTGATTCTCATATTTTATTTGCGTTTTAAGCAATAACACTGAAGGAGGTCTTTGGGTCTCAGGTGGTCCTCTCTGTGTTCTCATGTGCAGTCAGTTTAAGGTCTTCGGTTCTTCTTCCCCTTCTTCTTGCTGTTGGCTTCTGCATAGGCCTCATCGTCTGAATCTTTATCAACAGGCTCAAATTTAAAATCTTCCTGTGTCTTCTTTTTCTTCTCTGGTTTTGGTTTAGGTTTGATCATTTTGGATTTCTCTTCTTTACATTTGAATTTTGACGAGGGCTGAGCAGAGGTTTCTGTATCTTGCTTCATTTGTTCATTCACTTCAGCCTTTCTTGTGTCGTCTTTAGCATTTCTGTCATTGACTCCAGCTTCTTTCACTTTTTCTTTTCTGGTCTTTTTCTTTTGGAATATGTCATGGTTTGCACCTCATCTGGCTGGGATGGCTCGCTTATGTTAGTCAGACTAATCTCTTCATCGTTTGATGTTAGATTAGTTTTGACCTTGCCAGTCTCTACATCGTCGGGCTCTGGTAAACTGACTTCTGTCTTATCAGTTTCCTGGATGTCATTGACTGTGAATACCAGTTCCTGGTCACTGTTTTCACAATCCTCAACTCCAGGTGTTACTGAGCAATGTTTGCTTTCATGTTTGGTCACCTCAACCACAACATCTGCTGTAGTGCCATTAGGTTCTGGTGACCTGACTTCCCTGTCCTCCATTGCAGGAATCTATAGGTTTTCAACAGTGTGCTCCACTTCAGTCTGGGATGGCTCGTCCATGTTGATCAGGAGAACCTCTGTATTAGGCCGTGTCTCTGAGCAATCTTTAACTGCTGTTTTGGTCACTTCAGCCGCTGACATGGTGTCATTTGGCTTTGGTGAACTGGTCTCTGTAGCCTCAAATGAACACAGGCCTGCTGATGCATCTGGGGGGGGGGGGCATCTTGGTTTTCTATAACTTCAACTTCTGTAGTGTCAGTTGCAAACTCCGAAGTATTTTCCTCAATACAAACCTCTTCAGTGATGACCTCTTCAACATCTGATATTGTGTTTTGGGTCTCTGTTGAAGTTTCTATGGAAACTGGGACCTCCTCAGTGATCTCAACAGTTGGTTTTACCTTCTTCTTTCTCTTGTTTTTCTTCTTTTTGTTTGTCTTCACTTCAGGAAGGGCATCTGGAGTATCTTGGACCTCAGTGATACTTCTTCTTTTTGTTTGTCTTCACTTCAGGAAGGGCATCTGGAGTATCTTGGACCATCAGTGATACAGTGTGTTTCATCACAGGATCAGCTTCAGTTTGTGTTTCAGACAGAGCTGGTTCTTCCTCAACCACAGTCACAGAATGTTCCTCCATAAACTTTAATTCTTGAGGAGAATTCATATCTGTTACGATGTGGTGGTAGATGTTGGCACTTGGTTCAACACGGTCTGTAGGAGTGCCAAGCTCAATCTGATCATGCTGAATTTGGTCCTGTCCTGATGCCTGGTCATCTTTAGGCTCAGAACTGAAGACATTGACTATTGAAACTGTGGGTTCATTCTTTTCTTTCAAGAGCGTCAACAAAAGCTCCTCTCTGGCCCGCCAGTCCAGAGCAGCTTCATCAAACTCAATTTCTGGCTGTCAAAATTTGAGTTTCCAGAGATTTCCTTGTTTCAGGAGGCTTCTACGTTCCTCCTCCCACTTCTGCTGCATCTCCTCGTGGGCTTGTATATCCTCAGTGGTTTTATTGAACTCAATTTTAAGGTTCTCAAATTTAAGTTTCCAGACATTGCTTTGGTCCAGTAGGTCCATTCGCTCTGTCTTCCACTGCTGCTGCCTCTCTTTGCTGTCGTGGATCTCCTGAGCAGTTTTCTCCGTCTCCTTTTGCAGTTGGTCAAGGAGATGATCTCTTTCTTCTGTCCACTCCTGCTCTTGGTCCTTGTGGGCCTGCAGCTTCTGAGTGACTTTCTCATACTCAGTTTGTAGGTTCTCAAACTTGTGTCTCCAATACTCTCCTGTCTGCAGGAGGCCTTGACGTTTCTCCTGCCACTGCTCCTCCCTCGCCTTAAAGAGGGATTTTAGGCACTCAATCACTGGATCCAATCTAGCATCCATTTTTAAACGTGTTGAAGTGTAAATGGGTCTGTTCTGATACTATCTCAAAGAAGACTATCTCTTCTGAGTGAATTATTCTCGAGTGAGGAACTGTGCGTGTCGTCTGTTGACTGGTTCAATGTGAAATGAAGTTGAGAGCACAAGACCTTCCCTCACATATATTGGACATTCTATTTGTGTGATGCGTTAAAGTTTGGGCACCTTTAACCGTAGTAACAAGTAATATTATGGAATATTGTTGATAAAACTCCTGAATGTTGGTGGCATATCCTCATATCTAAAGCCATATGTGCTTTGTAGAGCTTCTATGTCTGTAAGAGAGAAGAGGGAGAGGATCTGTATGACTGGGTTTGGTCAATGAAATCTGGCAATCCTGCTTTCAAAAAACACGGTATGGATGTGGTTTAAATTAGTCCCTCGCTAGGACGTTGTCCTCGGCTTGGCTTAAAACCATGTCCAGAGTCTGGAAAATGGCAAAAATCAAGTAGCAAACCAGACATGTCAGTAACTGGTATCAAACATCGAGCTGAAATTCAAAATACATTACAGGTATAGGAGATGACCCTATTGTTTTTCAAACTTAGAAACCCAAAGTTTTACAGAAACATAGCCCATGTCAAGCCAAGTAAAAATTTGTATTATGGCCCCGCCCTAAACCCTACAGGAAGTCAGACATGTCGGGCGGAACCTGGGACCTATGAAAACGTACACGTCATACTTTTGATATCTCCTCCTATATTTTTTACTGAAATGAACCAAAAATAATAAGTACCAAAAACCCCTATTCTGTCCAAAGTTACTATTTACATTTACACATTTACATTTTTTAGAAAATATCTAATGTGGGTGTGGCAATCCCACAAAACAGTGGCCACTTTGAGAAGCATGAAAACGTTCATCTCTGATATGCAGTCAGAACCCCATTTGTGCACTTTGACACTTAGCGTAATTATATACAATTTATTGGGCTATGATATAAAATAGCTCCACAGCGCCCCCTTGAACATTTAAATGGGGTCAAAAATTTTACTTTGTCATAGACCATTGAAATTTGCTACTCATATTTCTCAGAACATACTGAATGAAAAAACCCAATGAGGACTTACCTCTATGTGGCGGACCTTTCCATAGTAGAAAGTACACAGAAGCAACACAAATCATTTGTTCTCATGAAGTATATCTATACAAAACACCAACCCAGGGCACAAGGACTGCATCTGCTGGCGCATTCAAACATTAAGTAGTTTGCATGAAGCTAAAAACAATTTCAGCTAGCAGTATAAATGCACAACTGAAAAGTTTATTTAGGCACTGAAATTATATGACCTTTAAAAACATGGAGGAGCTTCATGGATTAAAAAACACATAATATCCAAAATATACTTTCTTTTTAGCTTTTAACCATGTTAAATTGCTGTCCCCTCATCATATACATACATGGAGTTGAATTTTGTTCCATCCACGCTTGTTTCATTAACCCACTAATCTTGTCTGAGTGCTCAGAATGCTCCATTTGCATTTTCCCCTGATTATTGCGTCACAGGTAAAATCATTATCATCATTTCATGTCAGAAAAAGTGAAACTTATCCCAATGTGACCAAAAGCATGTTTAAAAGGGAATTAAAGCCACAAGAATGCACAGCATCAGTTCTTTAACTATTTTGAGCTCTGGAAGGAGATTTTTTGAAACATTTGTCTCTAAAATTGTTTTGACTATGACACAACATTATATAACAAACTCAACAAAGCCAGTTTTTGCATAATGTAGTCCCTTTAACAAAAACTTTGCTTCCTGTTTGATTTAGTCTCACTTGTGTTGGTGGAAATGTCCCGAGGGTGGAGGTGTTTGATTGTCTTGGAGATGAGTTTGGATGGTGGTAGGTCTACAGAGACGTCCCTGGTCTTCTCCGCTTCCTGTGGCGTGTTTGATTTAGTCTGGGCTCGAGCAGCTGATAACCAGGGACCCAGGAGTGAGTGGGCTAAACAAGGCTACTGTTATCTCTGGGCATGTGTGGGCTACGCTAGTACAGAGCTAAAAGTTTGTTTTTAAGAGGAGGTTGGTATAGCATGCTGTAAGGTTAGAGGTGGTACTTTGGTTGAGTTCACTTAGAATAAATAGTTTTTAAAGATATATTATGTCACCTCTAAGGTCACAAAAAGTTGAGGTATGGAGTAGCTTTTTGCCTTTTTATTGATACTTTGCAGTGACGTCATGCTGGGGGTGTTCTATGGTGGAATGTTCAGCAGTTTCCATGGTGACAGAATGCACACATTAGCAAACACTGCCAAAAAGGTTTTAAGATAATCTGAAAATGCAAGAAAAAATACAAAATGGATTTATACAATACATTTCAGGAGCCAATGCAAGAAAAAATACAAAATGGATTTATACAATACATTTTCAGGAGCCTGTGATCAATACAATACAAGCGTTCATTGTCCTGTTTTCAACTAAAAAGGTGACAGTGACTAACTGAAAAAGTGTTGGCTAATGCTAGCTAGCTTGTCACAGTAATTATATGTGTGAGAGAGACTTGTTTAAAAGCATAAATTAGCTCACCTGTTGTAGTTCCAACAAGTCAGTTCTTTCTGGTCAAATGGTGTTGAAACAAAACCCAGATGAAGTGCCTATAGTTACCATGACCCCCCCAGGGATGACATCACCTGCAAAGTATAGCAATATTGCGCAAAACTGTTTTACATAGCTTGTGTTAGTTAAAAGTGCACTATGTAACTTTTCTGGCACAGGAAACTACACCTGGTTGTCTCCATGGAGATGTTATGCTTTGTCTGGGTTGTTCTTGCCTGGGATCCAGAATACACACGTCTTCAATACTTTACGAAGATGTGAGTTTGGTCACCGGTGAATCTCACAGTTTTCAAATGGGCGTAATTGACATCGGGAACATGCATGGCCTGTCTGTATAGGAAAAAATAAAGGAAAAAACATAATTTAAAAGCCCCCTGTGAAAAAAAAAAAAAATCATAGAGGGCTGAAAAACAGGGATGTCATTCTGGATTTGCCAGACAAGCCAAAATAAAGTTTATTCCTTACATTAGTACAGCAAACTCCTGAAGTACACGGAAATATGTGTTCCCTATATTTTTGGCAGTATCCATCAAACAATTCTGGTCAAGTGTATGTGGGATTCAGAGGAGCAGAACAGAGCTAAAAATGTCTATATTATTGCTTGGATCTTTAACATGCTCCATAGAATTCTAAAAAGGACCATAAATCATTGTGTCACACCTCTCCTATCAAATATGATCACTTTATTAAAGCCAGGCTAATGAAGAGATAATGGGAAGTTAGGTGCCTGCGATTCGAGAGATTATACTGTAGAACATTGACCATGTTGTAATATTGTTTGCTCATCATAAACATACCATAGCTGTGTTTTGTGTCTCTGTTGTCTGAATAGTTCATGTTCAAGAATTTGTAGAATTTGATGACATCATGATTTCATATGGAGGGCAAAGGCCTGCGTAACTCTATGGGAAATTCACTGTTTTTGAAAGAAATATCAGAAATCCACAAACGTCATTCATTTGGGAGTAGCTCCACAAACTTGTCATATTAACCTTATGGCGTAAAGTCCCAATCACATCTTTGGCGTTGAATAATGGCAACACTTTCTGAAGCTACTGTGAAAACATAATTCTCTTTTGTTTATTTATACTGACAGAAAAGATATTGAACTTTGTGGCATTTTTTGTTTTATGTGGATAGGCCCAGTAATTACAGAGATATTAACCCTAAACCAGGTCAACAAAGCTGCAATCTTACACTTAAACAGCAAATTCTACCACAGATTTCTGCATTGTACCGGTACTTAATAGGTTCTGTGCACAACAGCACCCGCCACCCTCACTGTTAACGTCACTACTTGCTGTCCAGCTGTATCTCTATGAGGTTTTTGCAGATGCTAAAATGAATAAATATTTAAAAATAAGGCAGTGGACAGGGAGCTGTGGGTGGATGTCACCTGGCATGTTAAAAACTACACAAATAAAATGAATGCTTCAGCGGAGGACACTTCTGTGTTAGAAAGAGAATGTTTGTGTCTCAATGCCAACGCTAATGTGAATTTTGAGGCATAATACATGTCAAAACAACACCACAAACTGAAGTATTCTGCATATAAAAATAATTAGGTGCGCTTTATTTTAATTATTTTGTTGGTTGTTTATTTTATGTTTTCTGACTTTAATAAAAGTGACTGTTTTGAGACACAGTAAGCTAACATGCTGCTGTGCACAGAGCCTATTGCTACAGCAACGGTCCTAATTTTCCATCATTCTGAAACCCAGTGATTACCTCATTGGGTTGTAGCTGAAAAGGTGAAATGGAGTTTGTTGAATGACAAATGAGATGATTGTGTGAGAGTCAGAGGGTGACAGGCTGTGATTGGCTGACCCTAACATACAAAATGGAAAAACTTCTTCCCGATTGTATTGACACTTCACCTTGTTTTCCAGGGTACCACCACAGCCTCCCGTCCTCCCCGTACAGCTCGGGCTCCGGGGGTCAGAGGTTAACCGCATCCGGGGCCCTGTCCACAGAGTTCCTCCCCCAGACTGTACCACTGAAGATCCTGCTGCTGGTGTGTAACGCAGCGGGGGCCGGGCAGCAAGTGGTCAGGTGAGACGGAGGGATTGTGTCATAGTGTTAACTTTATACTAATATTCATTCATGTTAATTTGTCACATTAAACTGGGAAATGTGGGTAGGTTTTAATTTTCAATAATATAAACATATATAAACGATGCAACATTCTATGAACCAATAATGTTTGAGGGCAGCTAAAATGAATTTAGGAAAACAGCAAGTTCCAAGGTCTGTAGTCACTAACATAAATGATCGTGTTCAACATTTGTGAATTTACCTTTTAGATATTTTGCTCTGAGAATACCATGTAATCAATAGTGAAAAGTGATTCTTGCCCCCATCTGACAGCATGACATCATCACATTCAGCAATCTGAAAACCACCAGTTCATTCCACTGCACAAAGAGACTCAATTGTGATTTGAATTAAAATTTAAAAAAAAAAAAAAAATGTATGAGGGGTTTAGGTTTATTTATTTAGTTAGGCTTAGTCAGTTTTATGCAGTTGTGTATCCTGGCATGAGGATCCCTGCAGCCACCCCCCAACCTGGATGCCCATTGATATAATACTTTATTGGCAGATGTTTGATCTGAAATGTGTTACGCAATGAAACAGCAGCTCCGACACATAGACACAATGCGAGGACTTCACACAGAGACATAAACACACGGGACATTGTTTACCCTTCTCCTTGGGATAATTCATTGATTTACATTACACTACTACCTCTACAAATTTATGTCATTTTGGTAACAAATAAATACTGTTAAAGTCGACATATTGTGTTTGTGTCTGCTATATAGTTATAACATATGACACCCGTGGATCATTATGTTTTAACTTATACATTTGAAATCAAAATATTGATCTAAAATGACTTAACAAAAGAAACGGTCTGCTTACTTCCGCGTTATAAAGCTGTGGTGTCCAATGGGAGGAATCTAAAATGACTTAACAAAAGAAACGAGTCCGCTTACTTCCGCGTTATAAAGCTGCGGTGTCCAATGGGAGGAGACGTCGGCAGAAACATCATCACAACAAAGAGCTGTCAGCACCTCCGATGGACAGCTGCACATCACAGTAGCGAGCAGCGGATTTTTTGCTGCCGAATCCATACACGTATCACTGATTAAGCAAATAAAACTGGAAAAGTGGGTGTATGCCAGTCGCAGTGAAAACAGGAGTTGATCGGCAATATGGCAGCTTGAAAACAAACAATTAAAGACTCCTTAAACATGCACGATTCACTCCAAATACAACTTCAGGGGAGTAAATGGTGAAATGAAACAACTATAACATGGCTAAAATCACTGAAAAGTCAATTTTGCATAATAGGTCTTAAAAACTAGAAATAAATAAGATGTATCGGTTTAAATTAAATTGTAATTAATTTAATACAATTTCTGAGAACAAATATTTGCTAGTGAATTCCAAAACTATAGTTATAAAATGATCAGTACTTCAGTTGTAGGTCTGGAACGCAGAGTGAATCATTCTAACACACTTTCATTACTTTCATATATTGCTGGTCAAACTGTAATTAATTACCCATAAACTGAAATATTTCTCTGTCATTACCATCATACAATAACAACAATATTTATCATAGCACTTTTTAAATGACCAGTAGTAAAAAAAACAACACCAGGCCCTGAATTCATTTTCGCCTTTATTATTCCAGTGTTCACAAGACTTTACAGGAATTATTTTTCATAAATAGAAATTATTCTGCAATTACAACTTCAATGAAACATATAATTAAAAACACGCCATGTCATCCATTACACAGTGGTCCTGCATTGTCCCATTGTCCTGCAGTATCATTAGAATTCTGCCGTTAACTGGATTCTCATCAAAAATAATTGTCTGGGATAATAGTGAGGGGTAGGTGCATGTGTAAGGAGAGGATATGACTCTGATATGAAGTATATTTAATTTCCTGCGCCTCTGTCTAAGGTTTGGACCTCCATTCCTGATGAGGGAGGATCGGTCTATTTCCTGGGACCAGCTGCAGCAGAGCATCCTCAGTAAGCTCTACTACCTGATGGTCAGCGGAGCGCAGGCACAGGTACGTGCTGGGTTAGCAGTGATAGCAGTGTATACCTGTTGTTTACTCCTATTTTAGACGCTAGTTTACAATAGTTTTAGATCTTGTGGCATTATTAGATTGTACCCCATGCTATATTCCCCCGAAAACAATGTATTAAACGTCACTTTCCCTTCAGCGCTGTCACAAAACGCTCGATGTGCATCCTTCTAATGAAACTAAGGCACATCGCATCAGGTTTGTGAAGTTGTAGTGTATTGTTTTGTATCCTGTTTTTTATATTTGAAAAATGGCCGTGCGGGAGCATGGGTGATGTGGGCCTGTGAGCTTAGCACTGTACGGGCTAATCGCGCAGAGGGTTTGAATTGTGCAGGAGAGATCGCTAGATTACTCAAACATGTATGAACGACATAAAACCTCTTCAGGCATGTTTTTGATGAGGGAACAACGTTTTAACATGATAGATTTTGCATAACTTACCCACCCCCTTCCCCACAATATACCCCCACAAGATATATAATCTAATGTTGTTTACAAAATCTAAATTTGTATAAGTTTAATACACACATATGTATCATGCTATTCATGGGTTTCAGACAAAAAAAAAATCCTGCCTGATTTGAACAACTTTGTGAAGACCCATAGAAGACCTTTCCCCATTCAAAAGATATAGCTTAATATTTTAATTTGAATTGCTTAATTGCTATGACAACGGTCAACGGTTGCCATAGCTTGAAACATGAATATGTAAATTATCCTATACCACCTGATATCCACAGCTGCCTGTAATGCAGCGATGTGGTTTGTACTCTTTACCCTGCGCTATGTGGGGTCGCCACCAGGAGGCAGTGAACATACAGGTGCACTATTGGAAACCCAGTTGGACATACGTGCCGGTGTGCGCCCCCCTGCTGTCTGCCTTTGTATTAAGCCCCTGCTGGTACTGGATAATGACTGTTCACTAGCAGCAAACAACCCCATGCGCTGACAGCACAGCGATCCATCTGACACAATCTTCACGAGTGGGGCTCTCTTTTCAGGCTAATTTTAGAAGAGAGGAGCGGGAGAGGAAAAAACAAAATGTCTGACAGCTCGGCTCCCATCTTCTGACGCGGCGTGACATTTTAATCTGAGTGCTTCAAAAGGCTCGCCAAAGCAGTGCTGGTAAACCGCAGTATTAACCTATGCCCCAAGAAGATTACTAACTGGTGGCAAAGGAAAAGTATCTTCAGATGCAATTGGATTTTTATTAAGGTGTTAGCTTTTATTTGTGGAAAAATATTAAAGAGATATTACGCTTTTTCATGTTTAAAACTAGGTACTAGTGCGGATTCAGACCAGAGAGAGTCGTTTTAGGTTTAATGTCCTTATGACGAGTTTTCATGTGGGATGGTACCTGTGGTAAATATTTATCTCATTTACATCAGTCAAGTGGCAGTTTGTGAAGAAAAGTGGGAAAATAAATATGCAAATTACAAGAGGTAGCGCTGTGTTCTCAAACAGAATCCCTCTATGTCGTCATTACACCAAATTCCACCCAAAATGCAGGGAGAATTTATGCCTTAGGAACGCAATTTTCTGGCAGTTTAAACCTTCATTTAACAAACCTAAGGTGTAGTTTACATGAGCTTTAGCCCTTGTTTACAGTATGGTTGCTAGGTAACAGTTATGGAATTACCTTTATGTATGTCATGTCTAAACTAGGTAAGATTATTAGTAATTATTTTAATATAATCATGTTAACTATGTCTTAATGAGAAGTGTAAACTAGATTTACACATTGGAACTGGCAACCCAAATGAGAGACTCATGTGAGGCTCATTCTACTTGATAGATTGATTGACTGATTGGATAATCGTCTTCGTCAGATTATAACAAATATAAAAAAACTTATTCATCCATTATCTTTTTATAATTATGAATAAATCAACATTGTAAGTTGTGCAGTTCCTTTAATAGCTCAAAAAATCTAGCAGAATATGAGCTCTTTAAACAACCCATTAATAAGATGAATTAGCATTGAAATGATCGGTCTATATACTTAATCTTAAAGCTGCACTATGTAACTTTTCTGGTGTAGAGTTGTCTCCATGGAGATGTTTTTGCTGTGCCTAGGCTAAGTTACAGGTCAGATCTGTGGAGACTGAAGAAGCGACCCCCTCTCACAGAAAGAACGCTTGTTTTCCACGGTAGTTTTGAGCAAGAAAAACACCTGAAATTGAATAAATGCAAGACAGAAACTTGCCATACTGTGGAACATTTCTGGCAAAGCAAAAACATATTCGTTGAGACAAACAGAAAACTTACATAGTGCACCTTTAATATTTTCTTTGCCTCCCAGAACCACTGAAATCCCCCAGCAGGACTTAACTCAGGGCGCCAGGCTTTGACAGGCAGCTGCAGAAAGCAGCCGGCCAGTCCACACTCGCCTGCCATTCTCACTCTCCCTGGTGATAATTTCATACAGCTCATAATATTTGATGTGTTAAAGTCCATCATACATGCCCAGAGTGTCAAATGTAGGAGAAATACACAAGTTCACACAACGTGCACACTAATTCAAAAATACGCACACAAATTTCAAAACACACACACTCATTTAAAAACACGCACACAAATTTCAAAACACACTCATTTTTATTGTCTTCGGGGTACACACTTGTGGGTGCAGAGTTCAGCACAGTCTGCTCTCAGCTTTTGGGACAGGTGGACTTGATGACATCACAGGAAATAAAGCTCGTGTGGGCGCTCGCTAAAAGCAACAGAGAATCTGATAATACTTAACAAATAAAAGAAAACACCACCTTCATCCAAAATATAACAATAACATTATTATTATTATAATCAGTCATCTACATCACACTTTGGGGGTGCAGGGTCCAGTTTTTGTTCTTACATAATGCGCAGAGGGACAAACCTTTTCATGTTTTCCATGTAAAAAAAATCAGTCTGCGAAGATATTTATTATTAAATTGTCTTCGGTTATTGTGCTTTTTAGAGAGAAACTGACTTTTCTATCCTTTTCAGGCAATAGCAAGACCTGTAACTGAATAAATGCAAAAATAGACAAGTTTAAAGCCATACTGTGGAACATTCCAGGCAAAGCAATAACAAACAGATGGCACATTAGAAAGAGATATTTTCAGTTGCAGCCAATGATAATATTGGCTTTGGAGGGACTTGCTAATGGTTAACATCTCCAAAGGGAAACACATTCCACCGGGTCATGTGTTCAAAACATCAATATGTTTCCAGGAAGGTGCAGTCTGCTGAGGGGGGTCCGGTCCCAACACCCCCAGCCCTGGTACTCTATGTGGGCTCGTGTCAGTACGCTACAGCCCTGTTCCTGGAACTCTGTTTTATATTTGCACAACGCTTAATCATAACCAGTGTGTACTACAAAGCGGTGGGAGGAGAGGTCACAAAATGTAACAAGAAATATTGTAATTCCACTAAAAGTAAAAGGTAGGTTAGGACTAAGCCAAAAAAAATCTTGTTTTAGTGATAATGTTTGCACATTTTTCAATGTGTTATTACACTTATCCGGCTCCATGGAGACAAGCAGATGGGCCTCCAGGTGAAGATGTTGGTCAGATCAGTGGAGAGGCAAGCCCACTCACAATATGAATGCATGTTTTCCAAGGTAATTTGGAGCAATGAAAACATCTAGAACAAACACAAGATACGTTTAAAGAGGTGGTATTTTACTTCTATGAGCAATTAACTGCTAACACATTATTTAGATCACCATGTTTCCTTTTATCGTTTTGAAGATGCTGTATTCACCAAAAACAATGTATTAACATGTTTTATAAGTTGTGTTTGTTTGTTGTGTATGTTTTTCATTTTAGTTTTTCCTCCCTTTGCTCCCTGTTTTAACTCACTCTCCCTTCAGAGCCCTATCCCAACACAATCAGTGTGCGTCCTGCTAACAAAACTACTGCACATCACATCAGGTTTATCAAGATGTTGTGTACAGTTTTGTATCATGCTTTTGCATATTTCTGGAGAATGGTCATGTGGGAGCATGGATCACATAGGCCTGTGGCTGTAGCTGTTGGACAGGAGTGCACTGCTGTAAGGAGGGTTCAAATAGGGTCTCAAACATAAATGGATGACATCTGAAACCTCTTTGTTTTTTAATGAGGGGACGGCGTTATAACATAGTACAAAGCTCAAAAAGAATCCCGAGTTTAGAAGTACTTAAGCCGGTCAGCACTCCTGAACAGCTGTAGGTGGAAGCCTGAGTCATGCCTGGGAAGTCTCACGGCTACCTGGAATATACACAGGGTACAGGTGTTAAAGAGGCACTGCGTAACTTTTCTGGTAAAGGGGTTATGGGTGTTTCTATTGCACGGGAATGCCTTGAAAAACATACATTCTTACTGTGAGCGGGCTTGCCTGTTCACAGATCCGACCTGTGACTTGTCCGAATACTGTTGTCTGTGAAGATAGATTAATGCCATACCGTGCGATATTCCAATCCAGACAGAGCAATAAAAGATTGAATAGGACAAAATCTTAAAATTAGAGATATCAATTTGAAACTTAAACTGTGATTTACTTACACAAATGTAAGAAATAAATGTATGACAAGTTTTTGCTCACTGTAGGGGCTGGTCAGTAAACAGCAGAGTGAGTAATTTGGTATTGGTGACAGCTGTCCATTAGTGGCCATTTATCTGTAATTCAAACAAAATTCAACCAATCAGAACACATGCAGTTTTTTTCTCAGATTGTTGCCCGGCAGATGTCTGGAGGCTGAATATAGTAAAGTAATGAACGCTTCTGACAGGGCCATCAGACTGACAGGTGCTGTGCTCACCCGGAGGAGCTCAGCCTGTGGGCATATGGGACACGTACATCGTTATTATACTGAAAGTGACAGAATCTTTGCACCTGTCGAAATGTTGAGAATGTTCAGAATGCTGCTGTGGATGTATCAAAACTTGGCTTCACTCAAATACCAGAATGTTAAAAGTCCTGCACCCCTTTTATTAAATCTAGTTCAAGCGTGTTCATTTTATTTAGGGTTAAGAAACACTTTATTGTCCCCATAGGGAAATTTGTCCTCTGCGTTTGACCCATCCTGGGGACCCATCTCCAGATCTTGAGCTAGTCTTGGTCAGGACTACCTCAGCTGGACGATTTGACCTGCTGTGCATGTGTTGGGTTGATGGGGGGACACAAGGAGAAACATGCAGCTGATTTGTGCTGTGAAACAAGTCTCTCACACATACAATTACAGTCACCAGCTAGCTAGCATTAGCCAGCATTTTTTATCTAGTGAGCCACTCTCACCTTTTTGTTGAAAATCAAACATCTAAACAGGACCATGGACCCTTGGATTGATCACAGGCTTCTGACAATGTGTTGTTTAAATCCATTTTGTATTTGTATTGTATTTTACTTGAGTTTTCATACTATCTTAAAACTTTTTTGGGAGTGTTTGTTAATGTGTTCATTGTGTCGCCATGGTAACTGATGAACAGTCCACTGTAGATATATATATACATATATACAGAACACCCCCAGCGTGATGTCACTGTAAAGTATTAATAGGAAGGCTCAGGAATCAAACTCTGTAACACATAAAATGTGTCCTACCAACAATGAACTGAAATGGTTTGATAATAAAAGCGTTTGACAAATGCAGTTTAATAAAAAAAACTTTATTTTACAGAATATTGTTATCTTCCTGTCTCCGCAGAACGCCAGAGTTCTGTTCAACATCCGAGTGGTGGGAGGATCCGCCTTCTACAGCTACCTGTCACCTCAAGATGGCCGACCACTCTGCCACCCAGCTGTGGAGAGGTGAGTACCTCTGAACACCCTGTAAGTACCACCCAGCTGTGGAGAGGTGAGTACCGTCTGAACACCTGTAAGTACCACCCAGCTGTGGAGAGGTGAGTACCGTCTGAACACCTGTAAGTACCACCCAGCTGTGGAGAGGTGAGTACCGTCTGAACACCTGTAAGTACCACCCAGCTGTGGAGAGGTGAGTACCGTCTGAACACCTGTAAGTACCACCCAGCTGTGGAGAGGTGAGTACCGTCTGAACACCTGTAAGTACCACCCAGCTGTGGAGAGGTGAGTACCGTCTGAACACCTGTAAGTACCACCCAGCTGTGGAGAGGTGAGTACCGTCTGAACACCTGTAAGTACCACCCAGCTGTGGAGAGGTGAGTACCGTCTGAACACCTGTAAGTACCACCCAGCTGTGGAGAGGTGAGTACCGTCTGAATGTATAAACCTGTAGGTCTACCTCTCAGCCTGTGGAAAATCATTTAGAAATCAAGTATTCTTATTGATGCACCTCCACACTACCCAGGTGTCAAAACTGTGATATTTTGTTGTGCCCACTGTAGTTACTATGGCAAATACTGGGATAATCTTGTACTTGTCAAATAAGCAACAAACCTAGAGAATGGAATTAAAGCAGAAGTCACCGTTAAGCTACAAACTTAAGTAACTTCTACTGAAGTACTATTTTCAAATAACTCTTATACACAATAAACACTTTCAGTTGTACAGAACTTAGTAGTTTTTCTAAAGTAGTTTTTCTTATAGTTTTTTGCTCTCAAATTTTTCATGGCATATTCAGTCTAAACAAAAACTTATGGAATTTCATCATTATTTTGTATTTGTCCTTGCCTGGCAAATCCAGAATGATATGTATGTTGTATTTTTTTATACAGAGGGATATCAGTCTGGTTCCCACACTCTGTCGCACCTCGAGCCAGAACCAAACATGATCGTCCAATCAGATTTGTTTATTTCAGTGATGCATGTGAAATGAAGGAGCTCATTTGTCACCTATCATTTAAAAACAAAATCCAATTTCTCAAATTTTAGAGTTCTACAGTACCTTGTGATTTTTATTTTTCCTATCTTTTTTCCTCGTAAGCAGCCATATTTATTTTGATATGGACAGACCAAATTTAGCTCAAATACATGGGAAAAAATCAGGCTCAAGGCCTTTAAGATCCCTGATTGGCTAATCCACCTGTCAATCACTCCCATCTGAAAACATGAAGATTCACCAATGATCGGACTCACATCTTTGTAAAGTATTGATGAAGTGTGTATTTTGGGATCCCACGCAATATTTGTCCAGTTACACTAAAACAATCCTGCATCTACGTCCAATTTTAAGGAATTTCAAGAACTTTTTTTTTTTATTTTGACCAGTCACCTGAGTAATTACTTGGATTACTGTTTTATATCTTTTTCAATTAATAACATAATCTACAGTCGCGGTACTCTTATAAAACTATTATAACACCCCATGTACACGCTTACCCTTGTTTTAAACAGTGGTCAGATTCCTCACTTTACTTTTTTCCCCGAGTTGTGTTTCTGAGAGCACGTTTTGGCTGCTCC